>PVHP010054045.1:0-10584 GCA_004024765.1 Zapus hudsonius | reverse complement strand
TCAAGGTCAAAAGTAGCATCCAGAGCCAGGCGTAGTGGTGGTGCATGCCTTTAATCTCAGCACTCGGGAGGCAGAGGTAGGAGGATCGCCATGAGTTCAAGGCTACCCTGAGACTACATAGTGAATTCCAGGTCAGCCTGGGCTAGAGTGAGACCCTACCTTGAAAAAAAAAAAGTAGCATCCACAACATGGGACCTAGTGGTCAGTTTTGAGTTCTAGTTGTACTTGACCCCTGGGTTATATTTGACAGTTACCTGCCACTCTGCCTGTAAACTGCACTTAGCTCCCAGGACATATACTCTCTTGGTAGACCACTCCTTTGTGTCTCTTTTCTATCCCGACTCTTCTGTACTTTCTCATCTCAAAATGGAAGCCTCTAGGCTGGAGAAATGGCTTAGTGGGTAAAAATATCCATGTAAAGCCAGATGCACAAAGTTGTGCATGTGTCTGGAGTTTGTCGTGGCAGGAAGCCCTGGTGTACCCATACACTCTCTCTCTTACTCTCTCCTCCACCTGTCGGGGTCTTCCTCTCTGTCCAAATAATAAATAAATAAATACACAAATAAATAAATAAAATAGAAGCTTCTGGTGGTTACTAGAAATCTGCCTACCCAGGGCTGAGGAGATGGCTCAGTTGGTAAAACGATTACCATACAACCTGAGGACCAGAGTTTGGATCCCCAGCTCTCATGTAAATGCCAGGCTGGGTGGTGGCAGGCCTGTAATATCAGAGTTTGGTAGTCGTACACAGAGGTCCCTGGAATAAGCTACGCTAGCCAAATTGGTGAGATCTGGGCTCAAGTAAGAGGAGACCCTGTCTCAGTAAAAGAGCAACCAAGGAAGTTACCCACTATAACCTTTGGCCTCCACATGCATATGCACATATGTGTACATGCACCCCCTCACAAAACTGCTCCCCCACATATGCAAGCATGCATATACACATGCACTCACATAACATACACCCACATACATGTGAAAAAAGAAAGAAAGAAAGAAAGAAAGAAAGAGGTGTTGGAGAGATGACTCAGTGGTTAAGGCACTTTCCTGAAAAGCCTAATGACCCAGGTTCGATTCCCCAGTACCCACATAAAGCCAGATGCACAAAGTGGCTCATGAGTCTGGAGTTCGTTTGCTGTAGCTGGAGGCCCTGGTGCACCCATTCTCTCTGTCTCTCTTCTCTCTCTCTGCTTGCAAATAAATAAGCATTTAAAAAAGAAAAATAGGGCTGGAGAGATGGCTCAGCGGTTAAGGCACTTGCCTCCAGTGCCTAAGGCCCCGGGTTCAATTCCCCAGTACCCACATATGCCAGACCCACAAGGTGGTGGCCCTGGTGCTCTCTCTCTCTCTCTCTCTCTCTCTCTCTCTGCTTGAAAATGAATAAAGAAAATAAAGAAAAAAGAAAAATAAGTATCTGCCCACACCCACCCACTGTGGGTCTTTTTGAATCTCACCTACCTGTCACTGAGACATGTGATCTGAACTGCAGGTTTATAATAACTATTTACCCAGAATCCTCACCTGCGTGTCTGGTGGGAATCTCCAGCCGTACATGTCTACATCAGGACTCCTTGTTTCCTTCTTCTACCAACTTTCTTTATCCATTCTTCCCCTCTCCATGTGATGTAGCTAGTCCCTCCTGACTTGACCTTGACCCTGGAACAGAACAGGAGGCCTTGAAATAAACAGAACTGTACATCAGACAGTAGGTCTATGGTAAAAACTGGTAAAGGGCTACTAACATTCTTCTCAGAGAGAGGGAAATCACAGGACCATCTCCTGACCCTCCTCTGGCATTCCACCCATTCTGGCCCCAGCTACAGGTAACCTTAGAAATCGGGATGCAGAGGTAGGGGTATTACCATAAGTTCAAGGACACCCTGAAACTACATAGTGAATTCTAGGTCAACCTGGGCTAAAGTGAGACCCTACATTAAAAAAAAAAGTTAAAATCAGCTGGAGTAGTGGCACTAATCCCAGGACTTGGGAGGCAGAGGTAGGAGGATGCTGTGAGTTTAAGGCCAGCCTGGGACTAGAGTGAGACTCTACCTTGAAAAAAAAAAAAAAGAAAAGCCAAAGTATGTAAGAGGTAAATAACATTTCCACTTGGGGGCAGGACTCTGGTGGTTCAGTCACCCATGCTTTCATAGTAACCCCAATAATTTCATTGATTTGCCAAGCCAGACTCAGTCTTTCTTTGGTATGTCAGCATACTCCCTATTTGGGAAGAATAGACATTTCTTTTATGTCTCCCCAGGAAAGACACACAACCCTCAATAAATGGCAATTCCATCTGGACAGCTTCAGGCCAAAATGCTCAGTGTCATCCATGGAGCCTCTCTCACACCCCAGGTCCAATCCATCTACACACTCTTCCCTAGCATGTCCGCAGGGCAGGGCTCCAGTCCCCTGGCCTCCCCTCCTGGAACCAGTGTCCTCTCCTGTCCTAGGTTCTCTAGGAAGGGGTCTCAGTCATTGTCAACTCAGAATAAACTGCAGGCCAATGACCAGTCATAATTCTCACTTTGTAGGTGTGATCTGCAGCACTTGGCACATAGTGATATACAATATATATATATATATATATATATATATATATTTTGTTTTTGTTTTTTCGAGGTAGGGTCTCACTCTAGCCCAGGCTGACCTGGAATTCACTATGTAGTCTCAGGGTGGCCTTGAACTCACAGCGATCCTCCTACCTCTGCCTCCCGAGTGCTGAGATTAAAGGCGTGCGCCACCACGCCCGGCTTACAATAAATATTTACTTAATGAAAGGCATTAAAAATTTGTTTTTAGCTGGTTGTGGTGGCTTGTGCCTGTAATCCCAGCATTTGAAAGGTTAAGGCGGGATAATTGCCACTAGTTTAAGGCTAATGTGGACTGCAGAGTGAGATCCTCCAGTCTCAAAAACAAATTGTTCTTTGTGGAAAAGGGCTCTCATGAAATACTACCCAGTGGTTTAAAGGAATAAGTTATTGATACATGCAACAACTTGAGTGGATCTCATGAGCATTATGTTAGAGTGAAAAATAATAAATTATAGAGCTAAAGAACAGATTAGTGGTTGCCAAGAGTAGGGAGGATGGAGGAGGGCTGAGTGTGATTGTAGAGGGTCAATATAAGGAGCATCTCTTTTGTCTGTTTGTTTGAGACAGAGCCTTGTAGCCCTGGCCTGGTACTAGCTATGTAGCCATTGAACTTGAAGCAGTTCTCCCACCTCAGCCTCTCAAATGTTGTGAATTGTAGGTGTTCAGCACCATGCCTAGACTCACAAGGAGCATCTTTATGGTGATGGAGAATTCTTTATCTTGATTATAGTGGTGGCCATGAATCTGCAAAGATAAAACAAGGTTTCCAGGGATTGGGAGTATAGCTTGGTGGCATACAGTGTGTGTATAGCATACATGAGGCCCAGGACTCAATCTCCAGCACGAGGGGGTAGAAGGGGTCTGCCACATAAAATATTGATGCCCAGTTCGAAAGCTTGAAGTTAAGATAGACAGGAAACAGTTTGGGGAAATATATGTTCCAAATATTGTGTGGAACATACTCATGGCAAATATAGATTGCCTGTTTTTATTTACTAAGCATGGCAATCTTAGGGCAAAATGGTCAAAAGTATATGTCCACACATTTACCAATACCACTTTCTTGGCTGTGGTATCATGCTGTGATTATGTAAGTTGTCACCACTGAGGAAAAGGCACACAAAAACCTCTCTGTACTATTTTGCCACGTCCTGTGAATGTATAATTACTTACAATGAAAAGATTTTTTTTTATGGTTTTCAAAAGAGAACCAAACACTCCTGCTGGTGAGCAGAGGTAAGAAAGTGCTGGGTACTAGCTTCATGGTTTCATGGAGTGTTGTAAAACTGGCCTTTCACAAAGGCCTCATGTAGTATCCTTCTCAAACGTCAACAATGCCAGCCAGTTATTGGCCATATCACAAAGAGTGTGGGTGTGGACTTGGGCTCAGATGTCCCAGGGTCAGACACTGGCTCTTCCACTTATTAGCTGTGGGTTGTGTTGGGCCTGGTGTGCTGGAGCCCACAGATTCCTGACTCATTCCTGCTCCTCATTCTGTGACCCAAACAGGCCTGGGAATATTTATACTATCAAGGGTCTTCCAACCAAAAAGCACATCAGGACTGCTTTTTCATTTGGGAGAGCAGGTAATTAAACATTTGCCACTCTACCACAGACTTTGAGCCTCAGTTTACTCAACTGAAAAAATGGGAGGAAGTAACAGTAGTAACCTCACAATGTTACAGAGATTTAAATAACACATGTGGGTGCTTCCAGCTAGTCAGATAGCCAGTGAGAAATAAACATTAGGTAGGATTACTTCTAGTATCATTTCTCATATAGACCGATGAGAAATTTGAGGGCAGGGTTATGTCTCACGGTGCGTATGTCGATGTGGATGCACACATGCACGTTACTCAGCTTGGCAACTTTGGTGACTAGTATGGGATTGGTGCTCCATAAATGTTTGTGAAATTAAGAATAAATGGGTTACTGCTATAGCTTCTAAAGACACACACGTGTGTGTGTGTGTGTGCGCACGTGTGTTCATATGTACACACGAACATGGGTGCTCATGAATATGCATGTGGAGGCCAGAAGTTGATGAAGGTGTCTTCTCCAATCACTCTCAACCTTATTCTTTGAGACATTGTCTCTCACTAAACCCAGAGATCACTGATTAGCTAGCTCCCATGAGTCCTAGGGATTCTCTGTCTTGGCTTCTTCAGCCCTGAGATTACGGGTGTTCACCACCATGCCAGGCTTTTGACTTGGGTGTTGGGGATCCAAACTCAGGTCCTCACACTTAGGCAGCAGGCAATTTACCCTTTGAGCCATCTCCCCAGCTCCATACCTTACTTAGTCTTGAGGATTTTCAAGCCCTGAGGTCAGTTACCATAAAAGTATGGGAACACTCCCCAGACACCTTCACCTGGCCCTGACGACCAAGGACTAAGGCTCCTGGGGCCCTACCTCCAAGTCTTCCTCCTCTGGGAGCCAGGATGGTACATTTCTGGCTGTGAGCTTGTCTGACTAGAGGTCATTTAATCCTCCCTGGATCAGAACTGTTTACTTTAGTTCTCAGTTCTTAGGGGCGCTTACTCATTGTGCTTCCTTTTATTTACTCTTTGCAAGCTCTTGGGTTTGAGTAAATACGTCTATAAAGTTCTAGGGACTGGGTTATTCTGTGTCTGGTATTTTAATGGCCTTTAAACAGTGTCTGCTCAGGTAAGCATTTTATAGATGGATCGAAAAGATAGAGGGAGTTTGTTCTGAGTGGCCTCTGACTCCTTCCAGGCTGACAGCTGGCCACAAGAGCCTATGAATCATGGCTCTTCATTGGTAATAAAAACGTCAAAGCCAACACCCCACTGAAACAGAGAAACTGACCCCTCCCCCTGCAGCCTTGGAGATTCTGGGTGCATCTTTAAACTCCAGTGCAGGGCTGAGGGTGCCAGTTCCCTGGGGTGCTTTTTAAAATGCACCTTCATGAGCTCTACGCCTGAAAATCCTGATTTGAAAAGTTTGAACTGAGGCCCAGGGATTTGCATTTTTAATAGGACCTGTGAGCATTTTGCTATCTTTGGACCACCCTGAGAGAGAAACACTAATCTGGATTCTCAGAACCCCTTGTGCCAATGAGTGGGCTGCGCTCACGGTTATGTTGCTGGGAGACATGTTGAGAAGCTGGGGAGCCACACTTGTTAGGAATGCCTCCCCCCACCCGTGCTCAGCACACACTCCTTCACAGTGAGCAGGGTGATGGAGACCACCTTTCTGCTGGTCTACCACTTGCTCCAGGTCTAATCTGTTGGTAGATAGTGAGACCTTAATCCTTCATCTTTTAGAAATATTTTTTATTTGCAAGCAGAGAGAGACAGAGGAGGGAGGGAGAGAGAGAGAGAGAGAGAGAGAGAGAGAGAGAGAGAGAGAGAGAGAGAGAGAGAGAAAGAGAGAGAGAGAATGGGTATGCCAAGATGTCTAGCCATTGCAAATGAACTCCAGATACATATGCCACCTTGTGCGTCTGACTTTACATGGGCACTGGGGAATTGAACTCGGGTATTAGGCTTTGCAGGCAAGCACCTTAACCGCTAAGCCATCTCTCCAGCTTGAATCCTTCATTTTTTTAATCCCCCAGAATGCTTAAGACAGTGAACTCTACAGAAGGCTGGTGCTGGGAAGAGGTGGCCCTGGCCAAGACACTCCCACTAAACACAAAAGGAAAGACATGTCTGGTTACCAGCAGTTGGGAATGAACATGGTGGCCTGGCCACCTCCTCCAGAGAGTAGGGCCAAGTCTGTCCAAGGAGGAGTAGTGCCCCTCTGCCCCAACTATAGAGTTCTCCTTCCCTCCTCTAAGCCCATGATGACACCATGAGTACAATTTTAGCAGTGACATTCTCCCGGTACAAAGCACTATTGTGGACAGTGTCTAGACAGTGACATTCCTCACCTAGGGAGGTATGGTAGTTACTCTTCTTGTTGCTATGAGCAAATATCTGACTGGAAACAGCCTAAAGGAGGAAGCCCATGTTTCAGCTTACTGTATTTTGGTGGGGGCATGGAAGCAGGAGCATGAAGCAGCCGTCACACTGCATCCACACTCAGGAAGCAGAGTGCTGGATGCTGCTGCTCAGCTCACTTTCTGCTTTTATGCAGTCCAGGACCCCAGCCCATGTACTGGCTCTATTCATGGTTAGGGTAGGTCTTCCCACCTCAATTAACCTAATCTAGAAAATCCTTCACACACCTGCCTAGGGATATCTTTCGATGGTGATTCTAAATCCTATCAAACTGATGACTGAGATGAACCATCACCAGAGGGGGATGTTGTATTCCCAGAGGCCACAGACAGAGACCTTGTCTCTACTTGAGGAACCACTGCCTTGGTCTCTTTCCAGCTGCTTCCTTTCCTTCCCATGAGCCAGTGTGCTCATTACTCGATCTGTATGCATGGGTGTGCTTATGGTCTATTTCTTCCATCAGAAGGTGGGCTCTGTGAGGCCATGCCCACCTCACTCACTGCTGAGCTCAGCCTGGAGCAATAAGTTCTCAGTAGGGATTTCTGGCACATGAATACATGAATGAGAGGCTTCCCTGCCTCCCGCCATCCATTCATTTACTCACCCAACAGTGTGCTCTGAGCATCTGCTGTGGGCCAGGCTCTTGTCAGCCTGAATAACTCTTGTTCGGCCCCGAGGAGCTTCCAGGCCTGTGGTGGGAAGTTGGAGACACATCCTCTGTGTAATGCACCCTGACAAGGCCTGGATCCGAGCTCTGATGGAGGTGGGGCTGCATGGGGGAGCGTGCTGTGGCAATGACAGGTTCTTAAGTTAGAGAAATGGTGTCTTGTCTAGCAGGATTTCCCCCTCCTGATTCAGGGAGCCCCATCTGCCCCGAGGCCTCTGCCTCTGCTGACAGCCACGGCTGCTTGTTTCTGCTAATATTGCAGCAGGGTGCTTCCATAGAAGCAATCTATAAAACACCATTTACAGCCATAACCGAGTCACAAAAATCAATCCCCAGTGCTCACTCCCATCAACAAACATGCTTGGAAGGCCTCCTGAGTGTGGGGCACAGATTTCAGGTGTCATGGGAGATAAACGGATGAATAAAATGAAGACTCTGCCCCAAGGGGGCTTCTAATCTCCCTAAGGAGACAAGATACGCAAGATGAGATGACAAACCACACATGCAAAATTGTATGCCAAGCGGCAAAGGAAGCCTCTAGAACTGTGCTGCCCAATGCAGCAGCCACATGTGGCCAGTGTGCACTTGAAATGTAGCTACAGGTTCAAGTGCCTGTCACACCAAGAGATGCTTCAGGCACCAAAAAATGTACACATTGGATTACAAACAAAATGTATAAAATACTTCCATTCAAAAAGATTGATTATGTGTTGAAATATTTTGGATTAAGTATGTTGTTATTAAAATGAGTTGCATCCATTTCCTGTGTCTATTTCTTAAAATGTCAGACTAGGGAGATGGCTCAGTCAGTAAAATGTTTGCTGAGCAAGTGTGAAGACCTGAGTTCAGATTCCCAGCACCCAAGTCAATGCTGGGCGTGGTGGTCTGCACCTACAATCTCAGCACTTGGGAGGTGGAGACAGGAGGAGCCTGGGGGCAAGCTGGACAGCTAGACTAAATTGGTGAGCTCTGGGTTTAGCAACAGACTCTGTTCTCAGTAAATAAGATGAGCAATAGGGAGAGGCTCCTGATGCCTACCTATGGGCTCTTCATGCATGTGCCCCCCCACCCACATGTATACATGCCAAACGTGGGGTTTCTGGGACTTTTAAAGAGACTCATGTGACTTTCATTTTGTTTCTATTGGACAGCACCTGTCAAAGGGTAAGAGAAGCCGGGCGTGGTGGCGCACACCTTTAATCCCAGCACTCGGGAGGCAGAGGTAGGAAGATTGCCGTGAGTTCAAGGCCACCCTGAGACTACATAATGAATTCCAGGTCAGCCTGGACTAGAGCAAGACCCTACTTTGAAAAACCAAAAAAAAAAAAAGGGTAAGAGAACATTCAATGGCCTGTGCTATCACAGCTAAGAAGGGTTCTGAGGAAATGAGACAGTTGGGAGCCCTGGACAAGGGAATGGGAAGGGTATTTGACAAGTTCTCAGAAGGGTAAGGAGGGAAGACTCCAGATGGCCACAGGGTCCTCGGATAAGTGTACTCACCAGTGACACTCACTAGCTCTGCCTTTTCTCCAGCCATCACCTAGAAGGACAGGCCTTGGGCACCTGCAGCTGCCTTCCTAAGCGATGACTAAGATTAAACTGCCTTCATGTCCATCTTGGTCAATGGGGAGGGAGCCTGCCAGGGATGCTGAGTAGTGGCAAGTGAAATTTTTAGCCAGGACATCCATGGAAAGGGTGGGGGGAAATGTGACCCTTCAAGCTGGCAGTGGCACCTGTAGTCCTAGCACTTGGGATGCTGAGGCAGGGAGGCTCATGAGTTTGAGGCTAGCCTGGGCTGCACAGTAAGACCCTGCCTCAATAAAATTAATAAAAGAAAACAAAACCACTTCTCCTAGCTGGCCTTCAGCTCTCAGCCTGGGCAGGAGGCACTGGCACCAGTAAGGAAGGAGAGAGCAGGATTGTGGTACCTCGGGATCTGGGAATCTGTTTGAAGTGGACAAGGGTTTTTTTGGGGGGAGTGGTGGTAGCTGTGTGACTCTGGCAGAGAAGGAGGCCAGTCCCAAATCTAGCCAGATTAGGACACAGTTTGTCAAGGAAACCAGGCAGCTGGAATCCAATGTGATGATGTGATGTTCGCTTTTCTGCCTCTGCCCCACTGCCTCCCCAAGCCATACACAGAAGCTGTAAACACTTGAATGCAAGGATTAGCTCTGCGTGTGGTGTCTGGGACATTGTGAACAACTCTTGGTGGCTGTGTTTCTATCTGTGTTAAATTGATCTTTTTAACCCCCAGCATCTAGGACGTGAGGCTTGGTACACAGCCAGTGGTCAATACATATTGATGAATGGATAAATGAAGGAAGGAAGGAGTGCTGGGTGAACAGATAACACATCTATTAAAGCACAGGGGCACATTCTTGGAATCGGCTCACCTTATTCATTGCTAGATTTGTGGAGGTGGCAGCAAGTGGTCTCTCACAGGCCAGACCTCACAGCGTCTGAGCCACAAAGAATGGTACTTCAGCTCAGCTCTTGCTTTAAGACAGTGTGTGCCTAGGCTGTAGCCATCTGGGACTAAAGCTTGTTCCCTACTTTCTTCTGCTCTAGAGTACCTTTTAGCAGGCCTCTCTCAAAGGGAGTTAATGTGAAGAATTCCAGGAAGGATGCTATGGAGGTAGGTGGTTGGTTGAATGACCAGCTAAGGAAGGACTCCCCAAAGCCATCAGGAAACCTGCAGTTCCCCTTCATGACCACTGGAGGGCACCTGAACCATGAAATACCAGATGTGCCTCCCACATCTTTGGAAAGCTGTTTCAATTCAACAACCATTTAAAAATCATTACAATAATGATAGCTCTTGTGTGTTGAGTATTCAATACGGTGCTATCGAAATATACATATATATCTTGTTTAATATTTAGTATGACTATGAAATGTATAGGAAAAAAACAAGGTTTAAAGAAGTCAAAGCTCTTACCAGTTGAGAGAAACGACTTGAACCCAAGCCTTTAAGTTTCTTTATTCTAAATAATGAAAGAATACACACAGATCTGAAAAGAGAGGTCTCTGGATGGAGGCAGGAGGTATTACACAGACATTGTTGTTATACAATTTACATGTTCTGAAATTGGAAGGTAGCTTACAGATAATTTGTATATTTTCTATGGTAATGTTTCTTCCCCTCCATCTTGAAATAATGCTGTCAAATAAATGAAGTATCCCACAATCCATGGTGCCTTATCGTGGAGGAAAGAAAGCAATAGGAGGCAATGCTGGGGACTGAATGGAGCCTTGTGCATGCTGGACAAGTACTCTACCACTGAGCTATATACCCAGCCCTTCAGGACAGTACCCAGAACTGTCTTAAACACTTTAACTTACTCAAATACTCGTCATGGTC
>PVHP010054044.1:0-10587 GCA_004024765.1 Zapus hudsonius | reverse complement strand
GCAAGTCAATATTTGAGCACATACTTGAAAAAAAGCAAATGGCTAATGAAGCACATGAAAACAGGTTCACATCATTCATATATAGTCAACCATGAAGCCCACTGGGTTGGCTAAATGTAAGAACACTCAGAGTTGGTGAAAATGTTTTCTGAGAAGCTAGAACTTTCCTGTACTGTTGATAAGAGCTCTAATCTCTTTGTAAAAATTATCTGGCCACTTTAAACAAAATTAAACCAATCTACTCTCTGAGCATTTTTATCTTCTAGGAAATAAACCAAAAAGCACGGGTTATGTCCACATAGAGACTAGAACAATGTTGTTCATAGCAGTTTATCCGTAGTAGTAAAATCATACAGAGTGATTAAGACTCCATCACCAGGAAGGACATGAGTGTCCTAGACTATAGTGCTGGTCAGCACAGAGCCAACAGACCCAGGCCGTATGCGCTGAGATCATTTTGAGAAGGTGTCACAGTCATGCTAAACTGAGTCAGGAAGCAAGTGTGGAGTACAAGAATGCCCCTGCCCCCTGCTGTGAAATTCAACATTTAAGTTCTAGAACAAATACAACTGAGTTTGGTGAGCAGAACCAACATGCCTGTTGCTTGGTGTGGGCAAGTTGTGGATTAATTTGGAAAAGGCACCAAGGAGTTCTCCAAGGGGTGAACCCGTTCTATGTCTGGGGACAGGTTTGATTACACAGACAATTGAATATGTCTCAATCAGTTGACCAGTATAGGTAAGGTTAGTGCCTAGAACTCTGCAAGCTCATCCCCACCCAAAGAAGACCCTAAACAAAGATTACACTCTAGTGAATGCTATGCAAGCTGCCATGTTTGGAGGGGAAGCAAGTTGATCCAAGATATGCAATGTGCATTGAAAATCAGAAAGATGGCCAGGACTGTCATGCACACCTGTAATCCTAGGACTCAGGAAGCAAAGCAGGAGAGTCTAAGGCCAGACTGATCCACATAGTCAGTTATAGGACAGCCAGGGTTGTTGAGCAAAACTATCAAGGAAGGAAAGAAGAAAGGGAGAGAGGGAGGGAGATAGAGAGAAGAAGGAAGGAAAAGAAAGAAAGAAAGAAAGAAAGAAAGGAAAGAAGGGAGAGAAGAAGGGAGGGGGAGAGAAAGAAGAAAGAAACATGGAGAGAGAAAGAAGAGAAAGGGAGAGAAGCGGGTTATAGAAGCCTGGCTG
Organism: Zapus hudsonius; assembly: GCA_004024765.1. Taxonomy (NCBI): domain Eukaryota; kingdom Metazoa; phylum Chordata; class Mammalia; order Rodentia; family Dipodidae; genus Zapus; species Zapus hudsonius. The sequence continues at coordinate 9,391 of PVHP010054044.1, read as the reverse complement.
GTGAACACTTTGATTGCTTGCATGGATCTGGCTTCCTCTTCTGAAATGGAGTGGCTCTTGCCCCCGGTCAAGTCACCTGCTATTTTCTACTTACTACTTCCTTCCTGCAAGCTTCAGGTACCTACTGAATAGGATAGGGAAACCATATTGTCCATCATTGATAAAATCTTCTCTTCTTGACACTATCTAAACACTTCAACATTCAGTAAATTGTTGTTCTTAATGCCACCAATGATGCAAGACTTTTTGGTATGTTTATTATTTATTTATTCATTTTTGTCTGAGTACTGGTGATTGAGCCTTGCATCTTAACATACACAGAAAGCATTCTCATTAAGCTATATCACCATCCCTCATTTTAGTTATTTTTAAGTTGCCTTGCACTGGTTTGGTAGTCTAGGTTAGCCCTGAACATGGCAATAACCTGCTTTAACATCTCAGTTATTGAGGATGACAGGCCTGCAGCACTGGGCTCAGCTGATGAAATTTCCATGGCTCCATGGCTACCTGGTTTGTATGTCAAGGGAGAGAGGGTAGAAAGAGGGAGAAGTTCATTTTTGTTCGGGATCCTTGTTTCCATGCACTTGACCCTTACTATTTAAACTGATATACTTTACTTTGTTGATATACAAAGATTTAAAGCCTTTGTTTATTTTTTTAATTTACTTTAAAGTCCATGTCTGTATACTGAATTATAGTGGTGCTATCAGACTTAAAGCATCTGATGAGACATAATATAATATTAGTAGATTAATACTTATATATAGCATATTAGTTTCTTGTGGCTGCTGTAACAAATACCACAAGTTTAAGGGCTCAAAACAAATGACATGTATTCTCTTCTAGTCTAGAGATAAGAAATCATAAATTACTGTTGGCAAGGCCACCTTGCCTTTGGGGGCTTTTGGGAAGATAATCACATCCTTGCTTTTTCTCACTTTCACATTCCCTGGTGATGCATAATCTTTCAGGGATTATCTTGTCTCCCTTCTGTTTCACCATGGGAGTGTTAAGATCACAAATGTTTGCACTTATAGTGGAAGGGTAATGGGGGAAGGAAAGAAAGAAAACTAATGGGAGAGGATTATGGTCAAAATATATTATGTATATGTATGAAATTGTTCGATAAATAATTTAGGTATTAAATGAAGCAGAAACAGAAACTACTGCTTGGCCATCTCATGGAACTATCACACTTCTTTTTTTCCCTTTATTTATTTAAGAAAAAGAGAGAGAGAGAGAGAGAGAGAGAGAGAGAGAGAGAGAGAGAGGCAGAAAGAGTGAGTATTGGTGTGCCAGGGATTCCTGTTCTCTAGGCACATGTGCAACTGGCTTTCTATAGGTCGTGAGGAATTGAACCCTGGCCTTTGGGCTGTGTAAGCAAGCACCTTTAACCGCTGAGCCATCTCTCCACCTTGAGCTCTCACATTTCTGAAAGCCATTGCTTCCTTTATGACCTTCCTGATGTTAGCTGCGGCTGTGTCTGAACACCAAGGGCGCCTGCCCACTCCACATTCTTTGCCCTGCTCTGTCAGCCTGTATTTCCTTTGGGTGCCTCCCTGTGCTCCTTCACTTTCTGTACCAAGAACTCTGTGCATGACAGAACCTGCAGTCACGTGGAAGAGATTGACTTCCTTCTCTACACCCTGTCCCCACTTTGAGCTCAATGAAAGGCACACTGAGTGTATGGACTGAGTCGGTTATGTAACCCCACTCCTGGTACCAAAACTGTTGTGGTCAGCTTTCTAGTTGCTGCGCAGAAAGAACCAAAACAAAAGCGGCTTGTCGAGGAATGGGTTTATTTGGCTTACAGACTCGAGGGGAGACTCCATCCTGGCAGGCAAAATGATGGCATGAGCAGAGGGCTGGACATCACCTCTGCCACAGCACTGCAAACAGCGGCAGGAAGGTGTGCCAAACTCTGGCAAGGGGAAGCTGGCTTATGACCACATAAACCCGCCCCCAACAACACAGCTCCATGGAGGTTGTAATTCCCTAACTGCCATCAGCTGAAGATCAATCTATCAGAACACATTCATTTGTTTGTGGGGGACACCTGGATCAAACCATGACAGTCTGCCCCTGGCCCCCACAAACTAATAATCATACATGATGCAAATACCATGTGTTCAGCTCAACTCTTAAGTCCCCACAGCTTTCAATTGAGCCATAATACCAAAAATAAACCCGTAATGGCACAGAACATTCACATTGCAAAACATGAGGCACAGCAAAAACAGTTGACCAATACAAGACTTAAAACAAACAGGGCACCATCAATCTCTAACTCCAAGTTCAATGATTCTAACCAATAACACAAGTCTCTTGGAGATTCAATTCCGCCCCTCCAGCTTGGCTATTCACAGTCCAGGAAAATTTCATCCGGTGCTGGCAGCTTGCCTTGGCACCCATCCATAGTCCTGGAATTCTTTGGGTCTCTATTGCAACCCACAATTCATCCTCAGGGCTCCATCGGGCACCATGCAGGCAACCTTGTACACCTGCTTCACATGCCGATGGCCATTTTTCAAAAACAAAACTGTGTTGCACATCCAATGACCTTTTCTTTCTAACCAATCTCCATTCCACAGAACCAGGTGGGCTACCAACTTGTTAATCCAGGGGGGATCAAAGCATTCAGGCCCCTTACTTCAAAGAGTCCGCATTCTTCCTGTTGTTTCAATGCAGATCTGCTGGCCCAATCTCCATGGTTGTAATTAATCTCTCAAACAATTGCAGGTGAACAGGCAGCAGTTTCGACCGAAAGATCTTTCTTTCTGTGCCATCGCCATCTGCTCATACCAGTCCATCTTTACGTCAAGCAACCCTGCACAGGTTTCCAGGACACAGGCAAGCAGAATGCAGCAAGCCTCTCACGCAAACTGCTTCTGGCACAGTCCTGACCAAGTTCTTTCTCCCCCTCGTAAGCCAAACTTCACAGTCCATAGTTCTTATTTCATTCAGGTCTTTTAACTCTGACCAGAATGATCAATCACGCTGTACTTACAGCACTGTAAGGCACCTCTTAGGATGAGGTTTCCAATCCATCCATATTCCTCCTGCAGATCACTTTCAAAGAACAAAGCCACAAGATCAGGGTTCTAGCAGCAACAGATGACCCCACATCCTGGTACCAAAACTATTGTGGTCAGCTTTCTAGTTGCTGCGTAGAAAGAACCCAAACAAAAGCGGCTTGTGGAGGAATGGGTTTATTAGGCTTATGGACTCGAGGGGAGACTCCATCCTGGCAGGGAAAATGATGGCATGAACAGAGGGGTGGACATCACCTCCACCACAGCACTGCAAACAGTGGCAGGAAGGTGTGCCAAACTCTGGCAAGGGGAAGCTGGCTTATAACTGCATAAGCCCGTCCCCAACAACACAGCTCCAGTGAGGTTGTAATTCCCTAACTGCCATCAGCTGAGGATCAGTCTATCAGAACACATTCATTTGTTTGTAGGGGACACCTGGATCAAACCATGAAAGGAACTAATGGTGGTTAAAGCTCAGCCCCTCATCACATGTAGCTCAGACTCTCACAGGAACAATGGAGAACAGGAAAATAAAACAGATCTTAGTGAGGACATACAAGGAGGCTGCAGGTTGGGAAATGATGGACAGCGGCTGTGTGATGATGGTCTTAGATGCTCTGAAGGTTCTCTCTGATTCAGTGACATTTGTGTAGAAATAAAGATGAAGCGGCAGATAAAAATGAAGCATGCTATCTCTGGCAGGAAATGTGAACAAGAAGCAGTTATCCAGTGATAAAAGCTTCCGTTTTCCACTTCATTTTCAAAGATATTTATGATGGTTTTCATAACCATTTGGGTATGTGTGTTCAAGTGACATGCTTTTATTAGATAACTTTTGTTCACAGGCAAGCTCAACTATCAGCTTCAAGGAGATAATGAGGGCATGAACTTGACTTCTTAGAAGGAAAAGTTCTCTAAAACATGAGAAGTGTGTGGATGGCAAGCTCTGTTTCAATGTGTTGGAGGAGTGGTTGTTTCTGAGGCAAGAGACTATACCAACTGCCCCTCAGAGGGTCCGTAGCAGGTCAACAGTCCCTTGGATCTTGGTCATTTTTATCCTATAGCTATTTATAGTTAGTTTGGTTTGTTAAAAAGACTAAAATAATACGTTTCACTTGGTGACTCTTCTAGAAGACTAGCATTCCAGAGCAGCTGGGGCCTTTGTTCTAGAATGTCCTCCAAGATTTGTATCTGATCCCAAAGCTCATGCAAGTGGACCAAAACACACTGCCCCCATGAAGCATGTCTTGGAGTGCTTTTCATTTTAGTAAGCAATCCGATTCCTCTTTCATTGTCACATAACACAAATAAGGACATCCTGGCCATTCTTTTTCTTTCATCACATGAAAGTGCAGTCAGCATGAAGGCCCATGTTCATTTCCAAGTTTACAGGCAAAATTTTGGTTCCAAAGTTTAATCTGATATAGAATTGTTTGTCCCTCTGTGCAGAATCCCTTGGTACACCTGATATGAAATATTTAGGCTTATTCTCCAGAAAGAATTTCACAGGAAAGGGCTCCGCAACTCCATCATTTCTAATTATGGTCTAGGACAGAGGCGTTCTCATGTCCTTCCGTTTAGAGTTTAAACACAGGACGTCAAACTGGCATCATTACTTATGTCAAAGGAGATAAACCTGGCTTGGGGTCTAATCTCTGATTTAACCACCTGCCTGTGTATAGACCCACTCAACTGTCTTGAACTTCTGGTAAAGACTTGCTTTTGATACATTGGTCAAAATATTGAGTGCACTAATTATTTGGCTTAATCTTCATAAAGTTATACTAGTTATAAAGCTTTTTTCTTAAAAATTAACACAAGGGGAACATCACAGTGATGGGGTGGGCAAGGTGGTTTGATGGGTAAAGGACTTGTGGAGCAAACATGAGAACCTGAGTTCAGATCCCCAGCATCTACATAAAAGCCCCATTTCTATAATCCCCAGAGATAGGAGGATCCCTGAGGCCTGCTGGCAACCTGGTCTAGCTGAATCAGTGAACTAACTCTAGGTCCAGTGTGATTGAGGAAGGCACTTAGGTAGACCACTGAGCTCCACATGACCAACATGCACCCACATACACATGCGTGCCCACACACATTCAGACCACACCACACACACACACACACACATTCATTCCAGGACCTACAGATTATTGTGATCATCTAGTCAATGGGTTATTAAAATTTGTAACTGACTGGAAGCAAATTATAGGATCCATTAATATCTTTACATTAATTTTTCAAGTATAGTATTGTATTAACAGATTCACAAATATATGCCAAGTCTGAATATTCTTTTAGGGACTGAGGACATAGTAAATATTTGGCTAAGACTTTACTGTCCTCAGACACTGAGTAGTTGAAAGAAAATCCCCTTGCTGATATGCTGTTTATTTATAAGACTACTTTAAAAGGTTATCTTGTTCAAAGGCAATGTCTCATGAGGGATTGAGTCCTAGAACTGCCTGACCAAAAAAAAAGTGCTTTTAACAAGTAACATGTTTCACAGCACCATGAAAATGTTAAGGTGTGACTGTCCCTCTGCTATGAACAAGCCACCACAATGACTTCAGCTTCTGTGGTGAGATCTGAGAAGTCACTCTCCAGAGCTGAGAAGCCCTCTCCAGATGGTGCAGCCGATAACTGTCTTCTTGAAGCTTTATGGTCAAATTTTACATGACGGAGCACAAGAAAACACAATATTCCAAAAAGCAATTGGATGGAATCTGTCATTTCCAAAAAGTACCATTCTAAAGGAGTCTCCACGTCTCAAGAAGAATAACAGAGAAGAAATGTCAGGCACTGGGGTTATCCTGAACAAGTTTCAGCTCATAACCGGTGCAAGGCATGCTTTAGCAAAGTCAGAATTTCACACATTGATGGCAATAATTTGCTTCAGATTTGAGAGGAAGGCTAGAAATCGCATGTGTTTTGGGAGCTGCCAATGCAGGCTAGTGTCTAAAGTATCCTTTCTTCTTCTTCTTCTTCTTCTTCTTCTTCTTCTTCTTCTTCTTCTTCTTCTTCTTCTTCTTCTTCTTCTTCTTCTTCTTCTTCGTTCTTCTTCTTCTTCTGTTAATACCTAAATTAGATCTATGCAGAGTGTGGAAACAGCAGATCACTGGCAATCCAGAGTCAGCAGACTGAGAAAAAAAAAGGAACTTTTCTTTATAAGCCTCCTTCTCCGCCTCCCCCAAACAAAAATGACTGTATTGTGCTTTTATCAACAGAGTTGCACATGGTGAACACGCAAATCATTTCAGAGATAATGAGACATTCTGTTTCTTGGTTCACTATTTTAAAATAGAAAACCAACTATTACAGATGGAAGCCATTCATTCTGAGATTTCAGGAAGGAAAAGCATGAAAATAAAAAAAAAAGAGAGAGAGAGACTCCTTAGTCTTAGTAGCTCTGAGCCTACTGGAGCTCTGTTTCCAGAGCAAATGAGCTGGTGTGTTTACAATGAGGAGTGCAGGAGGGTAGGGGTGGGGTGGGGGTTGACTTTAATTCTGACCCATTTCCGGCCTTGAAGAGGCCTCCTTGGTTGGTTTGCCTGTATGACGAGCCACCACCAGCACCTCCTGTGGTTTCAAGGTCTTAAGATAGCATCCAAGCACAACAGCCATCTTGCAACAGTAAATGTATCAGGTGAACATTTCCTCCATTAGTGGAGACAGTCCTGGGCGAGAAGTGTCACAGGTCCAAGTACAGAGCCCCAGAAGCCTTCTGTTTGAATCATCCGAACTGTAGATGGTGCATTATTCAGGGACTGCTTCTGATTGGAGGCAGAAGATATTTTCCCATTGACTTTAAGCATATTTAAAGACTATTATCTGAAACAATATTTTTAGTGTTCAGCAGGCAACATGATTTAATTACACATACCGGCAAATATGTTTGTTTAAACTTTCATTCTGAGCTCCTTTTATTTTTGATTTAACTATTTGCTCTATATAGATGAAAACTTTAATAGACAAAGATGAAATACAGCTTAATCCTTGTCAAAATAAAAAAATTATTTAGGAAGTTAGTTATAATCTTTCAAAATCCTGATACTTTGTAATGTGTTAAAAAGTTCACCTACAAAAAGATAGGGTTTCAATTAATAGCAGGCACACTAATCTTCAATGTTCAAACGTTTTACAATTATATTCCAATACTAGAATCCATCCCCCTTAAATATTAAATATCTTTTTGTCATTGAAAATAGCCATTTAAGCCTACTAGTTAGAAAAACCAATTTTGTAATATTTTAATGATTGTATATTAAGGAATTCTTTATTTCCTAGAACATATTAATTAAAATATAAAAACTTTAATCTCCACATCTTGCAATTTTTCTCCAAAGAAAATGCATTATTTATAAAGCAAACATTGTTGCCATGTGATAGGGGCATATATATATATGTACATATATATATATATATATACTGTTCAATAAATATATATTTATTTATTTATTTTCCAAATGAGCCAGCAGGACGGAATCAAATATGTTATCTGTTCTTGCTCAGGCTGAGTCACTTCCTGTTTCAATAACAAGAATGTCATCAGCTCAACTCCAACCAGCACAGTTTGTCACTGTGTATGTGACTTTATTTGTACATGTTGCCAGAAAGTTCTTAGGGAAAGTACACTCATCACTTAAATACCATAAAGGAAACTTTCAGTGGGCAGTTTTGAGCCATGGCTGTTGCCCTGTGGGTTACTTCCACTAAAATGAATGCTTTCCTAATACAGAGACAATACTTGCCAGCTGCATCCAATAACACTGTAATTCTGCCCAGGAAATTTATAATTTCCTTATGTCATCAAGGTGTTCACATCGAGGTACAGTGGTTTTCCCAACACTGAGCAGTGTGTTTCCGTGGTAGGAAAGAACATTGATGCTGTGAACCAAAAGGCCTGAAATTTGCCTGGTTTTGCCCACGAGACATTTTCCCCTTGAACTTTAACTTAACTGCCAGACAACGACTGATATCCAACGACTAATGCCTCTCTGATTTCTGTCAATGAAAAATAGTAGGCTTCTTTCCTTAGAATCCTGAAATGGAGTTGGTATTGTTTGTGTGGTCAGAGCTGGACGTTCCCAGAGTTGAGAAGCTGGTCCCCCTGAGAGCCTTACTGTTAATGATTCATCTGCATGAGTCATTGCCTTGGGGAGATGATGGCTATCTGTCTCTCCCCTTTGTACCACTCTTAGTCCACAAGGCTGTTGCTCAGCTGCTGAAGATTCCGCACTGTGTGTGTGTGCCTGGTCACATCAGCTGAAGGAAATGGTCCAGGGCTCAGACTTCAGAGGAGGATGACTTAGGCTTCCCTTAAGAATCCTGAAATGTCATCCTCTGCTATCTCTGAGGTTGACGTGGTTTGGGACAGATTCTCAGTAGCCTGAGAGGCATTTCAGGAATCTTCCAGGTTTACCTGAGGGGAACCACCCCTGGTGACTCATCAGGTGTGACATTCCTCTTAAAGTCAGAATAAAACAACATCCTGTTCAAGGAAAGGGGTACTTTCCTGATATGCAAGGGAACTGTGCACAAAGCACACTTGGGCTTTTGGCCTGATTTTAAAATCTTGCCAGTGATAAAGAAGCATATGGATGCTAATGACTTCTCTTTCTAAATCCTCATGGAGAATTATGCCATGACTGTTTCTTCCTCAAGTGTATCTTAAAAAATCATCAGTGTAGCTATAAAAACATCATTTGGTTGTAATAATTAACATCTTATTTGTATTCAGTATGACTAAGTTCTACACAAGTGTCTAACACAGATAGGTAGTGTGTGATCGCTAAGTAAAGATTTGCTCTAGGTTATAAAGAATGAGTAAGAGGGGCCGGGCTGTGATCCTGTGTTTGTAGTTCAGGGTTGTCTTCTGGGCGAGTAGTTTATGAATCAGTTAAATCTGAATCATTTGTAACCTTAAGTATCAACTTCATGCATCACAACCCAGTGTACCTGTGACTTCTTTATTGTTACTACGGTTCCGCTTTAGACTGTTTCATAGATGCTACTGAATCCTCTGCTGCTGTGTAACTTTTGATCATATGAGAAATTCCCTGCGTTCTGCTAAGGCCTGGAATTCTTGGGGAAGGGTGATGCAGTTACTATGGAGGGCCCCTTCCTCAGGAAACCTTCTCTTCTGCTATGGCCATAGTCTTTAGGCCCAATCTTTAGGTTAGTCCCAATCACTTACCAACAGGGGATGCTGAGAAAGACTGGGATCAATGTCACAGTTTTGATCTATTCATGAATGACTGGCTGGACCCCAGAGGTCTGAAGTGTTGGAATCTCAGGGTTCCATGAAGAAATGGAGAGATGCAACATCTTTCTGGAATGTTGGGGCTTATCAAAAGTTC
>PVHP010054043.1:0-10581 GCA_004024765.1 Zapus hudsonius | reverse complement strand
TGTGTTATTGGTTAAGAATCATTGAGCTTGGAGTTAGAGATTGTTGGTGCCCTGTTTGTTTTAAATCTTGTATTGTATTGGTCAATCTGTTTTTGCTGTGCCTCATGTTTTGCATTGTGAATGTTCTGTGCCATTATGGGTTTATTTTTGGTATTATGGCTCAGTTGAAAGCTGTGGGGACTTAAGAGTTGAGCTGAACATATTGTGTTTATATCTTGTATGATTATTAGTTTGCCAGTACTTGGCACACCTTCCTGCCGCTGTTTGCAGTGCTGTGGCAGAGGTAATGTCCAGCCCTCTGCTCATGCCATCGTTTTCCCTGGCAGAATGGAGTCTCCCCTCGAGTCCTTAAGCCAAATAAACCCATTCCTCTACAAGCCACTTTTGTTTGGGTTCTTTCTGTGCAGCAACTAGAAAGCTGGCTGCAACAGCATGGCACAATGGCAGGTAAAACGATGGCATGAGCAGAGGATGGGCATCACTTCCTGGCCAACATCAGGTGGACAACAGTATCAGGAGTGTATGCCAAACACAGGTAAGCGGAAGCTGGCTATAACTCCCATAAACACACCCCAACCAACACACTTTCAACAAGGTTACAATTCCAAAATTGCCATCAGCTGGAGATCAAGAATTCAGAACACAAGTTTATGTGGGACACCTGAATCAAACTACACTGCATTCTACCTCTGGCCCCCACAAACTGATAACCATACACGATGTAAATGCAATGCACTCAGCCCAACTTCAAAAGTCCACATGTTTTTTCTTTTATCAATCTAAATGATGTTCAAACATCCCCATGATCCATGTTCTTTTAACTGGGCCATAATACCAACAAAAATCCATAATGACACAGAATAACTATTCACATTGGATAAGATAATATTGAACATAGCAAAGACAGATGGAACCAACATACAATTAAAAAACAAACCAACTGGGCAAACATTAAAACTCTAACTCCAAATCTGATAATTCTGACTAATGACAAGTCTCTGGAGTTCCAACTGTGTCCTGCCAGCTTGGCTACACACAGTATAGGTAAACTTCATCCAGTGCTATAGCTCTCCTTGGCAGCTATCCCATATTTATGGTATTTTTCTGTGTCTCCACTGCAACCTGTTGTTCATCCTTATGGCTCCATTGGGCTGCCACAGAGGGCCATCAGACCTTTCACATTGCCTGTGGATGAATCCAAAAATACAAAACCATGTTTGTTGCCAGCTGGGATCCTCGGATGCTGTTGGCCAACAGCTGTGGATCCAAGGATAATGTGGGGCTGTTGGTCCGTGGCCGTGTATCTGCAGGTCTGAGGCTGTGGATCATGTTTAGGGAGTCCTGTGCACATCAACTCCTTGATCATTGGGTGGGCAGAACCTTGGAACAGTGGTGAACCAACGAGAGAAAGGACTCTCCAGATTCAGCCACAGTGGGCAGATCATTTATTGTATGTGAAAAGGTCATATATATATAGAGGAGAAGCCAGGGGAAAAATCAGAGGCAGGGGCATTAGCAAGGGGATTGGTAGGCACAGGGTGGTCTGTGGACATCTCATGAGTGAATAGGCAGGGGCCAATAACCTGTGAATGCCTAGTTTGCATAGATAAGTTGAGAGGGCTTTCTCAGCCCTGAGTGGTGGGAAGTATGTGATCCTGAATTTGATGGTGGCAGCTGTGGAGGAACTCTCACCTTAGACTCTATTGTCCAGCAAAGCTGGGGTGAGAACACAGGGATCACTGTGGCTTGTTGGGGGGGGCAGAGATTTAGGATCAAAGGAGGAGGGTGGCAAAACACCTTCCAGGTCTTCGAGAACAGAGATAAGCGAGTCAGAGACTTTATCAGGGATTCAGCATGTCTCAACTTCATTTAACCCTATATCCTCCGTACCTCTTAGCAGGGTCACACATTGCACATCCAATGACACATATCTTCTTGCATTTGCTATATCCCATAATACCAGGTGGGCTAACAATCTGTTAATCCATGGAGAATGAAGCCAACTTTGAAGATAAGGAAATATTCTTCAGCATTTAGGCCCTTTAATTTAAAGAATCTGTGTTCTTTCTATAGGTCAATGCAAGTTGCCTGATCTAATCTTGATGCTGTAATCTCTCAAGAAATTGCTGCTGAAAGGGCAGCAGTTTCAGCCCAGAGAATTCATTTCCTTCTGTGCCATATCCATCTGATCACACCAGACTATTTCTATGCAAAACAACACTGCACATGTTCTCAGGACACAGGCAGGCAGAACACAGCAAGCTTTTCATTCAAACTGCTTCTAGACCAGTCCCCAGAAACTACTTTTTTTGTAAGCTTCACAGTCTACAGTTATCACTATATTCAGGTCTTTCAACTCTGGCTAGAATGGGTCCATAGAGCTATACTTACAGCACTGCAAGGTGTCTCTTAGACCAAGGTTCAAATCATTCCACATTCCTCCTACAAATCAGTTCCAAAAGGTCCAAGACACAGCAGTGTTCTAGCAGCAACAATACCACCTCCTGGTACGAATTTAACTGTTGCACTCAATTTCTTGTTGCTGACAGAAAGAACCTGACCAAAAGCAAGCTTATGGGAGGAAAGGGTTTATTTTGTCTTACAGACTCAAGGGGAAAATCCATGATGGCATGTGAAATGATGGCATAAGCAGAGGCTGGACATCACCTCCTACCAACATTGGGTGGACAACAGGAGCAGGAGAGTGTGGCAAACACTGGAAAGTGGAAGCTGGCTATAACACCAATAGGTCCACCCCCAACAACATTCCTCAAACAAGTTTCCAATTCCAAAATTGCCATCATCTGGAGATCAAGCATTCAGAACACAAGTTTATGGAAGACACCTGAATCAAACCACCACAGAAAGGTAAGACCTGCAGCATATATGTAAAGGCTTAAATGTAAATTTATGGAGGGCTAAGGAGTGGTTAGAAAGAGAATATCTTAAGCTAATTAATCAGATATTTTAAAATAATTTTAATTGGCTTAAAATTGTACTTTACCAAATAAAAATTTCATTCAAATATTTGTATCATAATTCTGTGTTTTTTTAAACAGAAAAAAACTAATATGTAGGCAATATCCTTTAAATTCCTAAGACCCTTTCTTTTCTTAAGGGAGAGGTTAAGAGAGTCCAGATCAAAGAGAAGCAGTCCAGTATCTTTTCAGCTTAGTTACTTCTTCAGCATGTAAATAATTCCTACATGACTAATGGATTAAAAATTGAAAGAGATAAGATAAGAAGAAAATGATTAGGAATGAAGTGTTCCTTGACCATATAGATTCCTGTGGTGTGATACATAAAAAAACAAAAAAATTGTGTGTCGGTGTTGTTCAGGAGAAAAGGATATACACAGAGCATCCATTTCTGTTTATTATTCAAAATAATTGGGATAGAGTGTATATTTTATACTGAGAAGAAATGGCTATGATGAGGAGTGCTACTAATAAATTAACATTTTAAGTGTAACTAATTAAATAGTTACTAGGCTAACAATTACTGTCTTGGAGAATGAAAACTCAGGATCTTTACTGATAACACTGAACTACATCTCCTTTCAATGTTAACTGTGGCTTATGAACTCAATTTAGAAGAAAAATAAAGTTTTTAAAGCTCTACAAAGGGTTACTTTAGATTTTTATTTTACATGAAGAGTATGAAAAGGTAAACATGAGAGTTAAAGAAATTGATAATTATTTCAACATTTTATCCCATATTCTAAGGCAATATGATACATTTCAGCTAGTTTAAACCTTGCCATATATGTTTATAAAGTATATGCTATTATTATTTCCATTTTTCAATTAAGGAAACTGAGACATGGGAAAGTTAAGGCATTTTTCTACAAAGATAGGAAACCATAGGATTGAGAATTAAAGCAGAGTTAGTGCTTTCTTTAACTAGGCTACACTGGATATTAGGAGATCAGAGGTATTAGACATAGTTATTTCCAGTAATCTACCATATGATAAAAAAGCAATACTAAATTGTGTATCTTGCTACAAAAAAAGACTTCCTGAGTTTTTTTTCTGGTTCAAAAAACATCTGGGAAACACTGAGTACCTTGGTATCCCGAATAAAGCAGTTCTCCTAAAAATATGCTCCAGCATCAAATGTGAAAGAAATATTTCTTTCAGATCCCAAGTGATGTGTTCCTGGATGAATGACATCTTATTTTATTACTCTAACTTGAAAGAAAGTATAGTTTAGACATGAAGTTCTCTCTGTGATCTCTGTTCTGTTCCTCTATAACATACTTTCTGTTTGAACTTTCAATGAACAAAGAGCAGAATTAGCAATGGAAAGCCACAAAGAGATTCAAAGGAGGAAACTGAAACATTTCTTGGTGAGCATGAAAGGATGGTTAGGTGGTAAGGAAAGCATATTTAAACTCAGCATAAAATACAATGCCATAGTTGGAACATGATGTGGATAGAATTGAAATACATTTGTAAAATCTGGACATCTCACTATTGAGGAAATTGTGGCTTTTAATGTTGAACCCTGGCAATACCAAGTAAAGAGGGAAGAAAATAATAGACTTGTTGACTATAGATACTCAGGCACTCTCACTAATTTGCTATATTTTTAAGAGTCCATAGTGATTATGAACAGAATGGCTCTACTGTAAAATATTATTTTTGGAGATGTTCATATTTTCAGCAATTTTAAATATGTATAGCTCATGATATTTTTAGTCTTTGAGATTGACACTAATAGGACAGGATGAACTTCATGCCTAGAGTTTGATCTCCAGAGTCATCTTTCCAAGAATGATGCTAGTACCTCCTCTTTGCAATATAAAGCTAGACTTGTTTCTAAGGGAGAACATTTGTTGATCAAGTAAAGAAAATCACAAGACCACTGAGATCCCAGATCTTTTCCAAGGCCTGAGTGTTTGAGAACACATGCCGATTATACCAAGTTTATGACTGAAAGAAAGATTATGGGGCTGAAGACATTGCTCAGTGGTTAAAGGCGCTTGCTTGTAGAGCCTAGAAGCCTAGGTTGTGTTTGATTCCCCAGTACCCCTTAAAATAGCACATGTTTCCAGGTTGTTTGCAGTGGTAGGAGGTCCTGGCATGTTCATTTTCTCTTTTCTCTCTCTCTCTCTCATATACAAACACACTCAAATATATAAAATATTTTGAAAAGATGATGGATAACAAAATTTCAGTTTTTAATGGTAAAATATGCCTGTCATACTGAGCCACACTCCACTGTGATGAATCTCCAAAACAGGCACAATTTGAGAAGGAAAGTATTTATTGAACTAACAGATCCAGGGGAAGTTGCAGAATGGAAAAAGAGGCTGGCCCCCTTTCACAGATTTAAGCATAGAGAGAAACCCATCACCAGCACTTCATTCAAGCACACACTAACTGGAAAACAATAGGAACTCCAGACTGGAGCTCAGACTGCTCTTTGCATATGTATAGCTGGAATTTCACATCCACCCCTGTAATACCTTAGAGCTGGAACCTATTAGGCCAGGACAAGGTGACACCTCAAATCACAAATTTAAATAAACTCTTGAATCTATTTGGGGACATCTATTCAAAGTACCACAATGCCTAAATAAAAAGGACAAGAATCAAAGAAGAAATGGGACAAAAATACAGCTGGGCTTTACAGTGTTAGCTAGGTGGTTGGTTACTAGATTTTCATACTAGATATAGAGGTCAAGGCCACATCTTGAATGTCATTGAGGTGTATATCAGAAGGTTTTAATATTTATCCTGAAGATGGATATGGTTTAGTCAGGAATCTATTTATTTAGATTTCTAATTTAAAATATGATTCTGATATAATTGTGCAAAGTATTTTTCTTAAAATTCAGGAAAATGAATTAAAAAGTTTTGAAAGTACAATTTTATATACCTTTATCAAAGTTTAATGTCACTGCCATAAATGAATATAGTTATATTCAGGTAACACAGTTGAAAATTATCTCTAATTCTTTTAATTAAATTTAATTTGAATAATTGTGACCTATAAAACTGATAAATGATACAAGATTCCTTTAGAAAAAAATATTTTAATCAAGATTACTTGTGTCTGCAGTATTTACTCTGAAAGCACAAATACTGTCCTAGTATAGAAGTCATAAAGAGTCCCAATAATGCCAGTAGTGAAAGGACCTGTCATTTCCTTCTACTTTCTTCATTTGGGGTTGAGTTATAGAAGTAATTTCTTTGCAAAGCTACCAGCTGCCATGAACAGGAACTAAGAATGTGGTTTATGGACGCTAAACAGTGTGTGGCTGATAAAAATGTATAAAAAGACTTTAAAAAGAAATACCACAATACTCACACAAGTTAACATAACTTAATATATGTCAGTTAGAAAGTATGACAGGAGAAAAAAGACCTTGACTAGTCACAGGAGAAAGCCTAGGGAGAGATTTGTTACAATGAGGAAGCAAGAAATAGGAGAGGAAGAGTTTTTCAAAATGCATCATTCAATCTGCAGGTTGCCTTATATCAAACTGGACAGTATCTGTCAATACAACAGAAAATAGAACAAAACCCTGATTATAGAAAACTGACAAATACTGAAGAAATTTTTCAAAAAAAATATAAACCAACAGAACATGCTGGGCATAGTCAAGCATATACTTGTAATCCCAGCACACAGAGGGCTGAGTTAGCCTTCATATTCTAAAAAGGATGACATGAGTCTTGATGAAATGTTCCTGTTCTCGAAGACACAACATATTCTTAATATTTGAACAATAGTGAACTGATACTCAGGTATTGTGAAAATATTCAGGAATTGGACAGAGAAAATAGGAATTTGTACTGATGTTTAAATACATGTAAAATGAACTAAAAATACAAAACCATGTAAATAAGTAAACACATAGTATCAAGAAGTAAAAGAATGAAAGAAATTATACAAAGTGAAAAATACAACCTAAAAAACACAATAAGCAGAAATGAAACACTTGCAAGTATTTTTGCACTACAGAACAACTTAATAAGAACTTGGATTCATAAATGAAAACAGTTATAAAATTAAGAACATAATGAAATCACAGAATCACATAAAATTGATATATTAGGTAGTGAATCAAATGAAATTAAAACTCAAAGAACATTCTTTAATTTACTATAGAAACCAGAAATGCAAAAACATTGATAGATGTTGAATTCCTAATGGATTATTTAATCTATATTATTAACATGAAGAGATACACTGAGATAATTGATATGAGAAATAATAATAACTGATTAAACATCACAACTAAGGAGAAAAAGTTAAATACAAAGATTACATAGGTGCTTTAGATTAATTATTTTATTTATTTGCAAGCAGAGACAGAGTGGAAAGAGAAAGAATGGGTATCCCAGGGCCTCTAGCCACTGCAAAGGAACTCCAGATGCATGCACCATTTTATGCATTTGACTAAGCTATCTCTCTGTAAGATTTAGAAGTGACCAAGACCACTACAAGGCCACTCTGAAAGGAGAAAGATTTTATTCAGAAAGAACACAAGATGCCAGGCTATCTCACCAGGGTGGAGAGAAGAGCATCTCAGGAAAGTCTGATCTGAGCTTATAAGGGAGAGGTGAAACAGAAGTCTAGGAATTTGGCTTCCGGTTCATGATGGCGGACTAGAAGCCACGCAGTGTCCCCAGGTTAGGGTTTTTAGCTGTGCTAGAGGCCGTGGAAGCAAGCAATAGCCAGGTCCTCGACTCCGGTCGCCTTCCAGCAACAGAGTCTTCTGACTGAAACCTGAATCTATCTCAAGGACACACCGGAGACAGTGAGGGCAAAAACCCAGCTGGCAGGACCTGCTCCTGCGGGCTGAGCTGCTCCCTTCCCCACGGCCTTCCCGAGGCTACCCGGTCCGGGCCGCTCCTGCTCCCGGGTCCGGGCCACTCCAGTTCCCGCCGATCCTGGGTTCGAGCCGCTCCCTATTCTGCGGCTCCCAGTCTGGATCCCAAGGCTTCCCAATCCGGGCGGCTCCTGCTCCTGGGTCCAGGCCACTCAAGTTCCCGCTGATCCCGGGTTCAAGCCGCTCCTGATATCGCGGCTACCGGTCTGGATCCCGCGGCTTCCCAGTCCGGGCCGCTCCTGATCCTGGGTCCAGGCCACTCCAGTTCCTGCTGATCCTGGGTTCGAGCCGCTCCCAATTCCACGGCTCCTGGTCTGGATCCCGCGGATTCCCGGTCTGGGCTGCTCCTGCTCCTGGGTCCGGGCCACTCCAGTTCCAGCTGATCCCGGGTTCGAGCCGCTCCCGATTCCGCGGCTCCCGGGTTCGAGCCGCTCCCGATTCCGCAGCTCCCGGGTTTGAGCCACTTCCGTTCCCGCTGATCCCGGGTTCAAGCCACTCCTGTTCCCGCTGATCCCGGGTTCGAGCCGGTCGCGTTCCAGCGGCTCCCGGGTCCGAGCCGCTCCCGTTCCCACCACTCCTGGGGCCAAGGGGCACGGGCTCCTAGCTGGGCCTGAGCCGCCCTGCTTCCAGCCGCCCCCTCTTCTCCCCAGGCCCCAAGCCGCCAGGGCTTCCAGCCATCCCACTCCCCTGCTGCCGGAGCTGTCCCCCCCCCCAGCAGCCGGGGCTCCTAGCCTCCACATCAGACAGGAGCTAAGCTGCCTGGGTTCCAGGCCGCCACCCAGGAACCCAAGATTCCAGCTGACCCACACAGGGACTGAACCACCCAGCTTGCAGCCATCCCCCCTTCCCCCTGGGCCCTGAGCTGCCCGGGCTCATAGTCACCAACCCGGGTTCCAAACCACCCGGGATTCCAGCCCCCACCCTGGGGCCATAGCTGCCCGGGCTTCCAGTCGCTGCCCCAGGGCCCAAACCACCTGGGGTCCACTTCCAACCCCCGAGCCGGGGTCCGAGCCGCCCTTTCCACCACTCAGATATCTCATAGGCATCCCACCTACCACCTCAAGTGGAATCAAAATGGGCAGACCTTGAAGTAAGAATATTACACCAGCTGAGGAAACTACAACAAATGACATCAACAACACAACTAAAAGGAGTGAACAGAGGCAGGCCCAGGAAGACACAAACCCTGACCATACTGGCACAGATCCTAAGGAGATCTTAATATTAGTCATGCAAGAAAAGATGGACCAACATATTGAAAGGGTACAAAGTCAGCTTATTAGCTTTGCCACCAGGCTAAATATAATGGAGGAGAACCAAATGGATGTCAGAAGAGACATATCAGAATTAAAGGCAAGCCAGCAAACTGAAGGTATCAAAAAACCAGCTTTCAAAATTAACTGAAGACATCTGCAAATATAAGAATGACTGTCAGGAAGAAATAATGAAACCAAACCTGGAAATGAAATCACATCTCAACAGCATGATGGAAGCAACGCAAAAAGAAGTTGCAGAAAACAAAAACCATATTGAGATAATAAGAACATCCCTAGTATCTCTTACCAACAGGATTAATCACTGGGAAAACAGAACCTCAGACATGGAAGACAGAATAGAGGAGAATTCGAGAGAAATCAGAACCCTGACAAATTCAAAAGGACAAGTGAACAAGACTCAAGGGAAATGTGGAACACCATAAAAAGACCTAATCTCAGGATCATAGGTATCCCAGAAGGAGAAGAAAACCAAACTAGGGGCATTGAAAATATTAAGAGAATCATTCAAGAAAACTTCCCATACTTGGCGAGAGATAATCCAGTACAGCTGAGAGAGATACGGAGGACCCCAAACAAATTGGATCAAAGGAGGAACACTCCAAGACATATCTTAGTTACAATGCCAAACATTGAGGAAAAAGAGAGAGTCCTTAGAGCAACGAGAGAAAAGAAACTCACATATAAAGGAAAACCCATCAGAATCACTTCAGACTTCTCCATAGAAACCTTAAAATCCAGGAGAGCTTGGAAAAAAGCAATTCTAGGCCTAAAGAAGAACGGATTCCAACCTAGACTACTCTACCCAGCAAAGTTATCCATCATAATTGATGGAGGAATTAAAGTATTCCACGAGACTAATCAGCTTTACAATTACTTGAGCACAAAGCCAAAACTTCAAAAGATACTACAAGAGATATCCCATGCAGACGAAACAAACAACCGACCCCAGGAAAGGAACAGAGAGCAAGCAAGGTAACACAAAATAGATTGCAACAACAGCTCAGATACCAACCTCCGTATTCTCTACAAGATGGCAAACCTCACAGTAATAACTTTGAATGTAAATGGACTCAACTCTCCTATAAAAAGATACAGGATAGCAGGTTGGATCAGGAAAATGGTCCCTTCCATCTGTTGCCTTCAAGAAACACACCTTATTGCTAAAGATAGTAACTTACTGAGAGTAAAAGGGTGGAAAATAATTTACCAGGCATGTGGGAAAAATAAAAAAGCAGGTGTGGCTACTCTAATATCCAACAAAATAGACTTTAAACCAACAGCAATAAAAAATGCGAGGATGGCCACTTCCTACTCGTCAAGGGAACAATACAACAAGAAGACATCACTATACTAAATATGTATGCACCTAATGCAAAGGCCCCTCAGTTCATTAGGCATAAATTACTCAAAAATAAAGCAGATATAGATGCCAACACCATCATAGTAGGAGACTTTAACATT
>PVHP010054042.1:0-10610 GCA_004024765.1 Zapus hudsonius | reverse complement strand
TTAGTAGCCTCTTCACACACAGGATGTGTGTGCATGCACACGAGTGCACACATGTCTGAATGTGTGCCACAGGCATATGTGCAAAGTGGGTGTTGAGTCTCACTTCCACACCTTCAATCTTGCTATATGCATTAGGCATGCTGGGATTACAGAAGCCCACCATGGCCTCTGACTTTTTACATGGGTTCTGGGCATCCAAACTCAGCCACTCACACTGGCACAGCACATGCCCTATGTTCTGAGCCATCTCACTAACCCCAAAATTTTATCTATGAAGGATGCCCCAAGAAAAAGCCAGCCATCTCAGAGTCTTTGGTGGCAGAAAGACTGATCTCTTTCAAAGACTTCATCTTCATGTTCTTGAGCAGCTTGGTGAGGAAGGTCCACTTATATTCCACCTTGCCAACAGAGCCTTGGGCCCAGACCTGACCAAAGACCTATGACTAAATCCCTTCTGCTGCCTTATTGTCGTTAGCCATTTGGTGATGGGTTTTTGTTGTTGTTGTTTTGTTTTTCGAGATAGGGTCTCACTCTAGCCCAGGCTGGCCTGAAATTCACTATGTAGTCTCTAAATCCCTTCTGCTGCCTTATTGTCGTTAGCCATTTGGTGATGGGTTTTTGTTGTTGTTTTGTTTTTCGAGATAGGGTCTCACTCTAGCCCAGGCTGGCCTGAAATTCACTATGTAGTCTCAGGGTGGCCTTGAACTCACAGTGATCCTCTACCTCTGCCTCCCAAGTGCTGGGATTAAAGAGGTGCACCCCCATGCCTGCCTTTTTTTAAAAAAAATGTTTTTGTTTACTTATTTGCAAGGAGAGAGAGAGAGGGGGAGAGAGAAATGGGCATGTCAGAGCCTCTAGTCACTGCAAAGGAACTCCAGATGCATGTGCCACTGTGCATCTGGCTTTATGTGGATACTGGGGAATCAAACTTGGGTCTTAACCATTGAGCCATGTCTCCTGCCCCGTTTGGTGTTTTCCCAGAGAAGTAGCTCCATCTCTCTTAGGGCCTCTGTTTGATTCTAGCTCTAAATAGTAATTTACGTTGAGGCTTTCCCCAAAATGTTTTTTCTATTCTTCTTTCCCTAAACTCTTCCCCATTCTTTACTCAAAACCCACACATTCCACTCCATTGTTAATGTACTTCAGCCCTAAGGAGATTCATGAAAGATCACCGAATTTTATAGCTGGAAGGGGTGTGAAGAATCCTATGACAGCCAGTCGTGGTGGCGCACTTCTTTAATCCCAGCACTCAGGAGGCAGAGGTAGGAGGATCACCATGAGTTCAAGGCCACCCTGAGACTACAGAGTGAATTCCAGGTCAGCCTGGGCTAGAGCGAGACCCTACCTCGAAAAACCAAAAAAAAAAAAAAAAAGACAACAGTGTTTTAGGCTGAGAGTTGTTGGAGCCCAGTTTCTGACTAAGGTGTTGCATAATAAAATAGTCATTTCTATTTGATACAATGTTGTGTTTGGAATTTAGTGTGTCAAATGGTTTTTCTCATCACTTCAGCAAACACTATAAAGCACACATTTCCAATGTTTGAATTCAAACTGATAGAAAGAAAAACAAACACCAAGTCTGTTTTAAATTGAGCTGTTTATAAAAAATATTAAACTCAAAATAAATATTTAAACTCATATTCACTTTTTTAAAAATATTTTTAAATTCCAAGCAGAGAGGAGAGGGAGAGGAGAGAGAGAGAGAGAGAGAGAGAGAGAGAGAGAGAGAGCACACTAGGGCCTCCAGCTGCTGCAAATGAACTCCAGATGCATGTGCCACTTTGTGCATCTGGCTTTAGGTGGGTACTAGGGAATCAAACTCGGGTCGTTAGGCTTTCCAGGCAAGCGCCTAATCACTGAGCCATCCATCTCTCAAGCCCCTCGTGTTCAGTTTTTATGGGGGCAGTTACCTGACAAGTAGATTCTGAATAAGAAAAATGGCAAAGCCAGAAATTCACCTGCCCTTTGAACTCATGTCCAAAATCTCATCTAAAATAGAAATGAGGGTAAAGGGGGAGGGGAGGAAACGGTTCCAATTTGGGTTTTATTTTGATGTATTTTCCTAAAGCTTTCAGCCATTCTCCAGAAGAAAGGGTTTCTGCTTTACAATCCGGGTAGTGACCATTAAGTGTTCGGTTCTCCTTGGCTATCTCCCATCCCTGATCTCCTCCTATCTGCACATATGGCCGTCCTCTGACATTTCAGTGGTTCTGATGACCTTCATCTCTGCTTCTGTTAGGCTGCCCTTCCCAGGACTCCTCACCTCTCACGCGTTAATATCCACCCCTACCAGAACAGCCCCAATTACTCTGTTACTTCCTGCTTCCGTAAGTTTGATTATAGAACTGCTTGGATCTGCCACTTCTCGGGATATTAAATACTTCATTTTCATCTTCTGAACTCTCTTCTTTTGTTCTTTGCCATCTAGCCACAGAGGTGGCCCCAGAGCTGATGACATCAACAGCAGTCTTAGGAGCTTTTCCTTTCTCTGGTTTTTCTTTTGCACTTTGAATGGTCCTCTTAGGCTCAAGTTCAACTGACACACTTTCTGCTTAGAATATGAGTGGGAAAATGAGTTTTTCCCTCAGCTCCAGAAGAGGCAGAGGCCAAGATCAGATCTGGCTTGTGTGTCTGGGACGACTGAGAGAGAATGTGCACCTTTGCCTCTGACTTCTGGAAACATTCTTTAGACCGACCCAGATTTTCCAGGGGGCAATCCATTTCTCCTTCCTCATCAGCGGGCAGGACAACATTCTGTCTCACTACAGGATTTGCTATGAACCCTTGAAAAGGGGACACATACCAGTGAGGACAGAAAGGAGGTACAATGGGAGCTGGGCCTAAGAATGCATTAAGCCCAAAGGACGGTTGTGGGTACATGTTCTCGACACTTAGTAGTTCTTCATATTCAGCATGAAGAAGGTGCCCAGGGTTCTCAGATTCAAGACCAGGTTGGTAAGACATTGTCTATGACCTTCAGACACCCAAGATGGAGGAATAGCCAGAGGTGAAGAAAACATGGGTGGTCCAGTGTCAGCCTGTGGCACCTGACCATTCACACCAGCCTCAGTGTGCATAGAGAAGTGCTCATCAGTACAAGTGCATTCATTTTCATTCTGAGGGGAAGGAGCTTCTGGAACATTCTTACCTGTATCCTCTGCACCAGGCCTACATGGCAGCCCGCAGGACGTACCCAAAGGTCCTGGTTCTTGTGCATCCTCACAACACTTGATTCCCAGAAAAAAGCATGTGGGGCCCACATGAGACAACTATATGCCTTCACACCAAGATTGAATTAGAATTGAAGGACATTTTTATCTTTAGGTAGGCCCTCACTAGTCTGACACGGTAAGGTGGTGCAATGGCTGGATCTCCCTTTTCACAACGAGGAAAGCCAGGATAGAATGGGTCTTGGTACAAGCTCAGTGTCAGAGACAAAAGCGTCACGGGTTGGTTAACGGCCTTCATGGGCACAATAACTGGAGAGGGTGTTAAATGAGCTTGTGACACAGCAGAGTCAGGTCTGGAAGTCAAAGTCGTGTTACTGACAAGACGGGAATCTCAGCAGAGACACCTGTTGGTCCAAAGGTTGGAGGGTCACTCGGCCAGGCTGGCACAGTGGCTGGTAGAGAAGGCATCACAGGAGTGAGATATACTTCTGGAGAAACTGGGAGGGGAGTTGGAGAGGTCAAGGGTAAAGTGTGCCTTCTGTTCTGTGGGAGACGGGCACTCTCGTTTCCTTGACTTTGATGGTGATGAAATTCTAGTACATTTGTCATCGCTGGTTTTCTCCAGTGTGCTTGGCTCTGGGTAAATCCATGGATAGTTTTTTTTTTTTTCTTTCCATTCTGTATCCATTCTCCACCTGTTTCCTTTCCTATCACCTGTATGTGAAGATTTTTCTCTGTTCGTGTGGGTTGCTACTCTGAGGAGCTGACTGATGACCTAGAAAGAGCAGGGAAAGGCTGTTCATCCCAGTTCTGATTCTCAGAGTCAAGGAGACGCTTCAAACTCGTTCACGATCTGTGCGTGTGTCCTATGTTCTCTGGAGAATTTCTGAGACTGGGACCCCGAAGAATGACTGGAGAATGTATGTTGTCTTACTCCCAAAGGACGCTGTAGTTGAGGAGGTAGTGCTGATGGGGCTTTTATTGACTTGCTTAGATTCTTTGGTCCACTGAATTCCATGTCCAAATGGAAATTCTGTCTAGAATTAGGTTTTTACATCTTCTTTCCTGTGTTCCAGCTTTCTTTTTTTTAAAATATATTTTATTTATTAATTTTCAAGCAGAGATACAGAGAGAGAAAGAGAGAGAGAGAGAGAGAGAGAGAGAGAGAGAGAGAGAGAGAAGCACCAGGGCCACCTCCTTGTGGGTCTGGTTTATGTGGGTACTGGGGAATTGAACTGGGGACCTTAGGCACTGGAGGCAAGTGCCTTACCCGCTGAGCCATCTCTCCAGCCCCTGTTCCAGCTTTCTTGAGGAGGTGGTTTGAGATTCTTCTGTGCATGTTTTCCCTGTTTTTCACCCAAAATTGGTCCATTATGAGTGAACCCCTTGAATATCTACATTAGAAAATTTTCCATTATGAGCCAATCTAACTTGGCATTTATTTCCAACTTCATATTGTAAGCCAGTAGCAATGGATCAAACACATTTTTGTTGAGCTTGTTTAGACTTCAGCCAAATTCCATACTTCACATTTCTTTTTTTGTTTGTTTTGTTTTTTGGAGGTAGAGTCTCACTCTAGCCCCCATCTCCTTACAAATCAATAAAATAATTTTAAAAAACTAATTAGAAAACACATAGTGCATGGCTAGGGTCTCTATCTCAGTGGTACAGTACTTGCCTAGCAAGTATAGGGTGGTTCAATGTCCAACACTGCAAAGAAATCAAAAGCATTCACGCAATGCCTGGCCATCGTTCACTAAATTGCCAAGCACTGTAGAGAATAAACGTGCACTGGATGTTACTACTACTAGTAGTATAGTAGCTAAGATTAATCCAATGCCAGGTATCATCCTTCATACCAACATGTGGAGGCTGAGGCAGGAGGGCTGTTAGGAGTTTGAGTCTAGCCTGGGCTATGCATAGTAAGTTTGAGTACAGCCTAGGCTACACACAGTGAGTTTGAAGACACCCTGGGATTCATGGTGAGATCCCGCCCCACCAAAAAATGATTTTATTTGAAATTAAAAGAAATCTAATTATCACCAGACCCTCGAGTGTCATGAGTGAAAAAACTTCAAATAGACCTCAGTATTCTATAATTCCCAAGGATATCAAAATCTACAGATGGCCTGGCATGGTGGCACATGCTTTGAATCCCAGCATTCTGGAGGCTGAGGAAAGAGGATCACTGTAGGCCAGGCATGATGGTGCACACTTTTAATTCCAGCACTTGGGAGGCAGAGGTCGGAGGATTGCTGAGAGTTCGAGGCCAGCCTGAGACTACATAGTGAATTCCAGGTCAGCCTGGGCTAGAGTGAAATCCTACTTGAAAAACCAATAATAATAATAAGTAAAACTTAAAATATATATAGAGAGATGGCTCAGATGTTAAGGCACTTGCCTGCTAAGCCTAAGGGCCCAGGTTCAAATTCCCAGTACCCATGTAAAACCAGATGCACAAAGTGGCACATACATCTCCAGTTCATTTGTAGCAGCTGGAGAACCTGGTGTGCCCATTCTGTCTCTTTTATATCTGTTTGAAAAAATATATATATTATATATATAGGTTTATTGGAAGCTGGGCATGGTGGCAAATGCCTTTAATCCCAGCACTCAGGAGACAGAGGTAGGAGGATTGCTGTGAGTTTGAGACCACCCTGAGACTACGTAGTGAATTCCAGGTCAGCCTAGGCTAGAACAAGACCCTACCTCAAAAAACAAACAACAAAAAAAAAAAGTTTATTGAAGGTACCCTTTTTGTGTGGATAATGCTACTCCCAGAAGCCATAGGTTATTAACCTAAAATCCCAGTGCCAGGGTGGAATATCTCCCTATAAGCTGTAGGTGAAGAAGGTGCCTGAAGCCCCCAGAACAGGACAGGTATTGTCACTGCTCTTGATTGCGCACCAGAACTAGATGGTAAGACCTCACTGTTGAAGATGCATGATTTGATTGCAAGACAGGGAAATCAAGCTGGAACTGAGCTGGAAGCCTCCTCCTTCCTGGCTAGCTTTTGTAACTGGAAGGTGTTACGTAGGCTGCTGGGGGAGAAAAGTCATCAACAGTCTTACCCAGATGCAGACTCAGCTAGGCAAGATGTGCCCATTGATGTAACAGTGGCATGACTTATATGGAAGCAGTCAATCACTCTGTGATTGGACTTGAGCCTACTGTGAAGGGGGTTATTCGTGCCTCATACTGTCAACCTTGTCAAAAGCCTGGGGAGGTCACAAACCCCAGTGGAGAAACTCTTCCTATTGTTTTGCTAAATGGACATGTGCTTTCTAAATATTTCTGGATCTGGCCACAGATAAGTGCAGCTGTACACTCTTGTCCTAGAAGCTTCTTGTTTGTGCTGGAAGGTTTCACTGACATTCCTGAAAAGCAACTGTACCTACACTGAGCATTCTCCAAGGCTGATGATTGTGGAGAGGCTGGAATGCTACAGGTCCAGAGCCAAATTCCCTGACTTCCTAGCTCCTTGAATACCATATATTGGCACATTCCGTGTGTGATCTAACATCCTTGTGGCTGTAAGTCCATTCGGAATGGAAAAACAGACCCCTAGCTTCCATCAACCCCAAGCCCAAGAATGACAACCGATAGTGCCTGAGATCCACGGCAGAGGTGTCCACACTTTCCTGTAACACAAAAACACACACTCACCAATGCACTTGAAGCCTTGATTTATGATTTCTTTATTCTGTTACTTTAAAAAACTTTATAAAACTGTTATCACACTAGAATATGGAATTTGGAGTAACCTAAATCTAGGCTCCTGGCTATGGTCAGTCAAACTTGACCCTGTAATAAACTATTTCCTAATTTCTTTGAGGCGGGAGCTGTGCTTTTTGCATTGATAGTAGTGTGAGGTCTGGAAGGGGCTGGGCTTGAACTCTGCCTGCACCTGAGTAATTAGAGCTCTGCAGCAGGTGCTGCAGTAACAGTTACTGCAGAGATGCATCACTGGTCAAAGTGCTGAGAATAAGTGACTGCTGAATGTGTAACCATAACAGGACATCTGTATCACCCTTCCAGGGCTCAGGGAACGTTGTAGGAGCTGGAGGAAGGGGAGGAGAATTATGGATTGGTGTCTTACAGACATGACAAGGCAGATGCATTTATCAACTCCTAGCAGCTGCACAAGACCTGCATAAGACTAAGCCCATCACCATTCAGTCCTGGGTGTGGGAGAGGCTCATGAGGCCCCACCTTCCCTCCAGAATCACTGGTCTAGGGGGAGGGGAGACATTTTCTTCAGTGGTCTAGCCACTGCTATGACACCACCCATGCTCATGTAAGCAACCAGTTAAACTCAGGAGGTGAAAAACAGAGCTGGAGGGGCTGGAGAGATGGCTCAGAGGTTAAGGCACTTGCCTCCAGTGCCTAAGGCCCCAGGTTCAATTCCCCAGTACCCACATAAGCCAGACCCACTAGGTGGTGGCCCTGGTTCTTTCTCTCTCTCTCTCTCTCTCTCTGCTTGAAATTGAATAAATAAAATATAAAATAAATAAATAAAGAGCTGGAGCCGGATGTGGTGGTGCACGCCTTTAATCTCAGGAGGCAGAGGTAGGAGGATCGCCATGAGTTCAAGGGCACCCTGAGACTACATAGTGAATTCCAGGTCAGCCTGGACTACAGCGAGACCCTACCCCGAAAAACCAAAAAAAAAAAAAGCTGGAAGCTGGGTATGGTGGCTCACTCCTATAATCCCAGCACTTGAGAGGCTGCAGTGAGCCTCATGATGAGCTTGAGCTACAGTGTGAGCTAGGGCGAGACCCTGCCTCAAATACAGCCACAGAAAGACATGAAAGTAGGAAGAGACTGATCTGGAAGAGGAGGGTTCAGTAAGAGTGGGAGGGGAGCATCACATACAAAAAGGTGTTCCTGTTTTTATGGAAGAGAAATTCCCTCTGAGGTTCTTTCCAACACTACAGATTCATGCAATACCACCTACCTGAAAAGTTCCCAGAACGGTGACAAAAAAGTAGAAATGCACTGTCAGGGCTGGTGAGGTGGCTCCATGGTTAAAGGCGCTTCCATGCGAAACCTGAAGCCCAGGTTCAACTACCCAGTACCCAAGTGAAGCCAGATGCATGCACAAGGGGGTGCATATATCTGGAGTTCATTTGCCCTGGCTGGAGGCCCTGTCATGCCCATTCTCCGCCTCCCACACTCTGTTTACAAATAAAAGTTTTAAAAAATAAAAAGAAAGCCGGGCGTGGTGGCGCATGCCTTTAATCCCAGCAGGGAGGCAGAGGTAGGAGGATTGACTTGAGTTCAAGGCCACCCTGAGACTACATAGTGAATTCCAGGTCAGCCTGGACTAGAGCGAGACCCTACCTTGAAAAACCAAAAAAAAAAAAATAAGAACAGGAAAGAACAATGGATCGGGACATCCATTCCACTCCACACAGAAGGGGCCCTGCGTGGCCACATACACATGCTGCCCCACTGTACGGTGTGAATCGATTGCCCCCCATAAACTCATGTGTTCTACATGCTTGGTCTGAAGCTGCTGGCAGTTTGGGAGGTGAAGACTTGCTAGAGAAGGTGTGTAATTGGGGGAAGGGTTAGGCGTGTTATAGCCAGTGAATTCCAGGTCAGCCTGGACTAGAGCGAGATACTACTTCAAAAAAAAACAAAAATAAAAATAAATAAAAAAAGAAAGAAGGGCTGGAGAGATGGCTCAGCGGTTAAGGCACTTGCCTCCAGTGTCTAAGGCCCCGGGTTCAATTCCCCAGGACCCACATAAGCCAGACCCACAAGGTGGTGGCCCTGGTGCGCTCTCTCTGCTCTCTCTCTTTCTCTCTCTCTCTCTCTCTCTGTGTCTGTATCTCTCTGCTTGAAAATGAATGAATAAATAAAATATTTAAAAAAAAAAAAAAAAAAAGAAAGAAGGGTAGGAACTAAAACTATAAAGGCAAGGCCTGGAAAGATTGCTCAGTGGTTAATGGTGTTTGCTTGCAAAGCCGGATTGATGGCCTGGGTTCAATTCTCCAGTACTCACGTACAGCCAGATGTATCTAGAGTTTGTATTTGCAGTAGCAAGAGGTCCTGACATGCCCGTTGTCTGTCTCTCTCTTTCTTTCATAAATACATATATTTAAAAATAAATAAAGTATGGGCTGAAGAGATGGCTTAGCCGTTAAGGCGTTTGCCTGCAATGCAGAAGAACCTGAGTTCGATTCCCCAGTGCCCATATAAAGCCAGACGCACAAGAGGGCGCATGTGTCTGGAGTTCATTTGCAGTGGCTGGAGGCCCCGTAGTGCCCATTCTCTCTGCCTCTCTCTGTCTGCCTCTCTCTCTCTCTCTCTCTCTCTCTCTCTCTCTCTCTCTCTCTCTCTCTCTCAAATAAATAAATAAAATATTTAAAAAATAAAAAATAAAATAAAATGATAAAATGAAAAGGAGTCTACTCAGGAGCTCTGGAGAGGGTGAAAAGCCAGGGAGCACAGACTCCAATGGATTCTGGACTAGTTTTCACTTTTCAGTATTGCCTATGGCTCAGAGATTTGTTTAGGTAACTTACTTACCAGAAGGATTTATTTGCAGTATTTATTAGACACTTATATTTTGAATTCTTTATTTCCAACTATTTTCTACAATATCTATAGCTGGGCTCAAAGATACAGACACCATTTCTGTATGCATTACTGGTCTTCAAAGCTCATCAGTGCCTGCACTGTAAAGAAACGGATGGTGAGGAAGGACAGCTAAGAATAGTTGAGACATATAAATGTTTAGGAAAGATCTTACTTTCCTGGCTTTTAGGTTCCCACACAAATCTTTACTCTGAATTAAGCCATGCTAGCCTATCTTCTCTTTGCCATAAACAAGTTAAACAAGATCTGAGCTCTGTTTGGGAGGCTGAAGCAGAATGAGTTCAAGGCCACTATGGGCCACGTAGTTGCTAAGAGTGAGACAGACACTTTCTCACAAAACAAAACAAAACAAAACAAACAAACAAAGAATCAAAGAAGCCACTTTCTACTTCTCCCGCCCACCTTGCTCTCTCCCTAATATGGCAGAACTCAGCATAACTGAAAAGAACAGAATTAATTAACTTCAGGCAACATTTTGGTGTAGGCAACGACTATGACATCCTGCCCTAAAGTCTGTGTTCCAGTACAAACCCCTTTTTCTTGCCCTTCAGCACAGGTCCTGCTGCCTAATTCAATTCTCAGTTTCACATTGCGTTCACTTCAACAAAGTATGAAGACGAAAACTCAGACAAGACTAATCCATACAAAATTTGGGGAAAACCCTACCCAAACTGTCTTAGCAAATAATTCTTGTTCTTTCATCTTTTTTTTTTTTAAGAGGGAGAGCCAGGTGTGGTAGCACACGCCTTTAATCCCAACACTCAGGAGGCAGAGGTAGGAGGATCACTGTGAGTTCCAGGCCACCCTAAGACTACATAGTGAATTCCAGGTCAG
>PVHP010054041.1:0-10581 GCA_004024765.1 Zapus hudsonius | reverse complement strand
TGTATATGATAATTATTCATGTCTCTTTTCTGTAAGATTTGGGCCCAGCTAATAGCAATGATGATGGCTTCTTCCATTGTGTTCTGTAGAAGGCCTGGCCCTGTGTGACGTCGTTCAATCTTCCCCTTAGCTTCGTGAGATAACAGGCCAGCTCCCAAAGCCTGCTCTGTAGAAATGCTCAGAGTACGTGTTGGGCCCATTACAATTATAAAAGTAAAAGCATCTCTTCTTGGCCTTTTTGCTAAGACTGTTTCATATCTGTTTCAAAAGTAAGGAGGGGGCACTGGAGAGATGGCTCAGTGGTTAAGGTACTTGCCTACAAAGCCTAAGGACCTGCATTCAATTCCCTGCTGTGTCTTCTCTCTCTTTCTCTCTCCCTCTCTCTTTATTTCTCTCTCACAAATAAATAAAATATTTTTTAAAAACATAAGGAGTATATGAACCACCCTAGCAGATCATCTAGGACCCAGGTGAAATCACAGAGGAAGTGGTGAGGCAAGCTGGAGGGCCCTCAGTGGAAGAGGGCCAGGGAGTAGGGACACGAGGGTACCAACACAAGACTTGTAGTGCACACAGCGTTTAATAAATAAAATTTTTTAAAGACTTTAATAAAATTACAAAAAAATAAAATAAAGGGAGATGTTGATGGCTCAGTGGTTATGGCACTTGCCTTCAAAGCCTAAGGACCCGGATTCCATTTCCCAGTTCCCATGTAAAGCCAGAAGCACAAAGTGGCACATTCATCTGGAGTTTGTTTGCAGTGGCTAGAGGTCCTGGTGTGCCCATTCTTTCTCTATCTCTCTTCTCTCTGTCCCTCTCTGCTTACAAATAAATAAGTAAATAAATAAACAAGCAAACAAAGAAATAAAATCTTTTTTAAAATGTAAGGGAAGGCTCCAGGATTCTTTTGACACCTCCACTTTATGGTGGCACTTTCCAGCCTCATGTATTATGGATCCTATTGTCTTTGAACATTGCAGATTAATAATTACAACATTTATTTCATTAAGCTATCAATTACTTAACATAACTGGAAAGAACAGGAAACATTCATGCGCGATATTTAAACCTACCCTACAATTACTGCATCGATGGTTGTCCACGGCTACAGAAAACATCTCTTAATTTCTCTAAGTCCTACTTAAAAAGCTAAATATAAGCGCCAGTAACAATTTTTCAGGAAGAATGCAATGATTCATCTCACAGGTAATGATTTACCACAGAGACCCGTTGGCAGGAGAAGAGTCTTTCAGATGAGGCTTGCCTGGGCTGTAGGTCCAGTTTTCCCAGTCTATGAATTACACAGAATCGTAAGCGTTTTCTGGCTGAATGCTATTTCTTTGTGTATTATTATTGATTCTAGAATGTTCCCTATGGGCTCATATCTGAATGCTGGCTCCCCAGCTGATAAGCTATTTTGGGAGGCTGTGGAACCTTTAGAAGGTGGGGGATCCATAGGTAGAGGTGGATCGCTGGGAATGGGCCTTGGAAGGTTATATCCAGGCCCTGGTTCTCTGGTCCCTCTCTGCTTCCTGGTCGCCACAGTGTGAACATGCCCGCATCACTGGGAATGGAGCTCCTTGACCATCCTTCCTCTGCCATGTTGGACGGAGACCCTTGGAAAGCAAACACAAAAGAACCTTTCTTTCCTTAAGTTGTTTCTGTAAGGTATTTTGGTCATGGTGGCAGGAAAGTAACTAATACATGTCTATATCGCGCATTTTCTTTCTCTTAAAATCCTTGTGTATGTATGTGTGCTGTGTCTGTGTGAGTGTGCTCAGGGGTGTGGCACAGTGCATGTGAGGACACCCTCCAGATCGTCCTCACCTTCCACTAGGATTTGGAGGTAAAGCCTCTCTGCCAGTGTGCACACTTGTGTTCTCTCTCAGTGTGTATACGTGTGCATGCGTGTGTTCTCTCTCAGTGTGTAGACATGCACGTGTGTGGTCTCTCTCTCAGTGTGTTTACACGTGCATGTATGTGGGTCTCTCTCTCTCTGTATTCATGTGCACATGTGTGGGTCTCTTTCAGTGTGTATACATGTACACGAGTGTGGTCTCTCTCAGTGTGTAACACGTGCATGTGTGTGGGTAGGTGCACTCAGCCTGACTTCTTGTGCATGGAAGCCAGGGAAAGACATTGGGTTTTCTCCTCTATCACCTCCACCTTATTTCCCTGAGACAGAGTCTCTCACTGAACCTGGAGATTGCTGTTTTCCTCAGCGTTCCTCTGCTTCTGTTCCTCAGTGCGGGGGTCATGGGCATACTTGCTATGTCCACCTTTTCACATGGGTGCTGGGCATCAAACTCAGGTCTTCATGCTGTGTGGCAATGCTCTTACCCACTTGGCCTCTCCCCAACCTGCCGTCCACTGCTATGTACACTAGGCTAGCTGACCTGAAAACTTAAGGAGTCTTGCGTCTCCACCTCCCATCTTGCTGGGATGACAGGCCCACACCGCCATGTCTAGCTTGATGTGTGCTGGGGGTGGGGGAGATCTGAACTCAGGTCCTCAAGCTTGCCCAGCAAGTGCTTTAATCCATGAATCCATCACCCTCCCCCATGGTTTCTTTCTCCATTCTTTCGCATACAGGAATCTTGGATGATTGCATATTTTGGCTCTTGTGGACAGTGTTGCAATAAAGCCATGCTGATTGCATTTTTTTTTTCAGGTGTATCTGCAGGATTGGGGTTTCTGGATCAGATGGAAGTTCTGTTTTCAGGTTCTGGGGAGAAGCTCCCACTGGCCATAGCAATTGTCCTATTGGGCAATCCCAGTCGCCTTGGGAAGGAGTTCCCCTTGCTCTGCCTCCTTGCCAACCAGCACTTGTGACTTTTTGCACTTGTGGTAGCCATTCTGCCCCTCGGGGAAGATGGTATCTCATCATACTTTTGATTTATTGAAACCCTGGCAACAAAATGGATGGAACTAGAGGATTATGGTATCAAGTGAAATAACCCAGGCACAGAAGGACGAATACTGTATGTTCTTACTTCTGTGTGGAAGTGTGAGAAAAAAGAAAGCTCTCATAAGAAAAGAGAATAGGGCTGAAGAGATGGCTTAGCGGTTAAGGCATTTGTCTGCAATGCAGAAGGACACAACTTCGATTCCCCAGTGCCTATATAAAGCCAGATGCACAAGAGGGCGCATGCGTCTGGAATTCATTTGCAGTGGCTGGAAGCCCTGGTGCTCCTATTCTCTCTGTTTCTCTGTCTGTCTGTCTCTCTCTCTCTCTCTCTCTCTCTCTCTCTCTCTCTCTCTCACACACACACACACACACACACACATAAATAAATAAAATGTTAAAAAAAAGAAATAGAGGTAATTTTTAAAAAAATAAAAAAATGAAGAAAAATAAAGAAAAGAGAATAGAATGTGATTACTGAAAGCCAAGGATGGAGAGAAGGGAGGAAGGGTGTTGGAGAACAGGTGCCCAAATACAGTTAGAAACTGGTTGTAGACTTCTCCAGCACAACAAGGTGACTACGGTTAGAACAGTTCATGCGTTTCCCACAGCAAGAAGAGATGAGTTCAGTTTCCAAGCCCAAAGAAGTGATCAATGTTTAAGGAGCTAGAAATGCTAATTAGCCAGAATTGATCATCAGCCTTTTCATAAACATGTATAATTGGTATATGTCAACTAAAAGTAAAATCTGACAGTCTTTATTGGATTTTGAGTTATAACCAAAGCCCAGAATTACGTAATATTAAAACAAGCACATCTAAATTTTAAGTGACCTGCCAGTCCTTGGTCTTATTGCTTTCCCTTTACTTATTTATTTATTCATTCCTTAAATGAATATTTTATTGAGCACTTACTGTGAACCACACTCCATGCTGGGCCCTGGAGCGACTCCAGTGGACAAGGCTGACTCTTCCCTGCATCACGAAGCTTGTGGTCTCATGGGGGGAGGGGGAGGCAGGGACCCTGGCAGTGACACACGTGATAATCTTGTAGGAGGAAGGCATGATGCCAGGCACACACTCACAAGGAGCACCCAGTCACC
Source organism: Zapus hudsonius (assembly GCA_004024765.1). Taxonomy (NCBI): domain Eukaryota; kingdom Metazoa; phylum Chordata; class Mammalia; order Rodentia; family Dipodidae; genus Zapus; species Zapus hudsonius. Next base: position 6,574 of record PVHP010054041.1, on the reverse strand, counting down.
AGGACTGACAGGCCCTGGCCAGAAAGCTGGACTTCTTTTATCTAAGGCTGGGGCCCAGGGCATGACCCCATTACCCCCTGGCACACGGAAAACACTAGGATGCCATTTATTTACACATACACTTGCCTCTGACTAAAATATTTTCCTCCCTTAGCTGAATTCTGCACCTCCATGTCAACCTCAGCCCTCCCTGTATTGAGGGCATATTAGATATTCCATCCCCTGAAAATCCTCCACTCTCCTCGCCAGCATGGGCCCTCAGATACCTGCTTCATCAGGTTTGGAGCACTTTCATTGAAGGGTTTGTTTAATTTACCTGTTTTCACAGCACCAAGCAAAAACCCGTCACATCATGAGAGCTGGATAAATGTTTGCCGATTGCACAAATGAATGAACGCCCAACCTTCAGTATCCTGATGATAAGGAGGTGGGAAGTGGACCGTATGGGAAAGAAACCACTTGCAAATGACTAGCTACAGGTAGCCAGCCCCCCTCCCTGGTGTGCACAGCGCACCCCTTTACCAGAAGCCACTCTGCACCAGGGGTGACGTGTGCACGCATGTAGTATGTGCTTAGTTTCTCCAGTGAGGAAAAAGAATCACAATTACTTGATGTCACTGATCATATCAGTGAAATTCACATGGGGAGGGGCTTTCAGAACTCTGAGTAGGACACTGAACAGGGCTAGGCTCAAACAAATGCAAATCAGTTGCAGATTTTATTCAAATGTTATTTATTTGTTTGTTTGTCTATTTGCAAGCAGAGAAAGATAGAGACAAAGAGAGCATGGGTGCACCAGGGTCTCTAGTGGCTGCAGACTCCAGATGCATGTGCCGCTTTGTGCACTTGGCTTTGTGAGGGTACTTGGGGAATTGAACCTGGGCCGTTAAGCTTTGCAGTCAAGCACCTTAACTGCCCAGCCATCTCTCTAGCCCCATATTTAAATTTTGGTGCAGTGGTTCATCGTGATTTTTTTTAATACACATGGTCCCACAAGATGATGAGATTTGCAAGTTTTCAACCTTTTCATGATTCAAAAGTGAGAGATGCATTCAGTAGAAACCGTTCTTTGAATTTTGAGTTGATCTTCTGCAGGGCTTTGAAAGGCGCCACCATGCACTTCACAAGGCTGGGCAGAGGCAGCCAGCCACAGTCCTCAGCGAAGTCTGAGTCCAAGTGGAGACCACCATAGCCCCCAGCTCACTGAGCTGCTAAGCTAACATGCACCGGTGCCTCAAATTTCCAACAAATGATGGGGTTTACTGGGGTGTAACCCGGCATAAATCAAGGAAAGTCTATCTTTAAATACCATTAGTGGGCTGGAGAGATGGCTCAGTGGTTAAAGGCGCCTGCTTGCAAAATCTCTCTGCCAGGGTTGGATTCTCCAATACCCACATAAAGCCAAATGCACAAAGTGAGACACGAATCTGGAGGTCGTTTACAGTGGCCAGAATCCTTGGTGTACCTATGCGCTCGCTCTCTCTCTCTCTCTCTCTCTCTCTCTCTCTCTCTCTCTCTCAGAAATTAATAAATAAAAACACTTCAATACAATTATTTATTTAGATCACTGAGGTTTGTTTGTTTGCTCCCACCTTCCTCACTCCAGCCATGCATTAGCATACACATTATACCAGAGGGTGGCTCAGATTCCTCTCTAGGGGCATCTCATCAACTCTAAGGAGGGCTCTCTGCTCGCTGACCTCCTCCCTTCCCCCTGGGACCTTCCCTGCCCCACCAGCCATTGGACTTTGTGCACATGGTTCTCCCCATGGCCCCGTGCCTCCTCACCCAACATAGGAGGACTGCGTGTTCTCTGTAGTCTGCCCTGTCTCCGTCCTCCCTGCCTGCCCACAATAGTGCCTGCCATGAAGTCCTGTCACCCACAGGAAAGGACAGGCCTCCTGTGATGGCAAGAAGACCAGGAACAGATTTGACTCCTCCACAGGTCTCTTCTACCTGCCCTTCCCTCCCTCCCTCCTTCCTTCCTTCCTTCCTTCCCTCCCTCCCTTCCTCCTTCTCTCTCTCCCTCCTTCCCTCAAGTGTCAACCTCACAAACACTGTAGCAGCAGAAGATGGCCCGCCTGCCTAGCAGACTACAGATGTCACACCAGACACAATTGGGCCCATACTGCAATCCACGCCTGGTCTTTTTCTCCTCTAAGAGATGGGGCCCGGCTGTGCTGCATGCCTGGCCTGGTACTCCTGATCTGAAGCCATGTAGGACTGGAGGACTTGGGGGCCCTGAGCCTGTCGGAGGGCAGACTTTCAAGAGAGGCCACCGTTTCCCTGGCTTTCGCTGATAACACGAGATCAGCTACAGGGCAAGGCAAGTCTCCAGCACCAAGCAGCAGTGGCAGCTGGGAACTCGGTAATGGGAAGCAGTAAATTGTGGGAGGTATTTGTACTCTAACCAACAGAAGCCATGCCCTTTCTGGGAAATGCATGAAGTACTGAATGCCTGATGCCTAATGGGTTTTGAGGTCCCAGTAAGTATCTGTGGATGGGCGCCAGGGGCAAACAAATCTTACAACCACAAGACACCTCCATCCGTATCCAAGCTCTCCATTGAGAATGGCAGGGCGAACTTGGTGACTGAGATCCAGGAGGTCCTAGGGATGCCCAGACTTTGTGTTCCCCAGGAGGCGACAGTTGCAATATGCCCTGATCCAGATGCTTACACACATCATCTGTGGGGTGGGGGTTGCTATGCCCCTATGTTACAGATGGAGAAAGTGAGGCACAGAGAAGTTAAGGCCATGCTTCTATTAAGAGGTAGAGCAGAATCCAAACTTTTATTTAATCTGATTCCAAAGTATATTCTCATAACGACCCTCCTCTATTGGCATCAAGTTCACGGGTGTTTCTAGTACCCATATGTTGAGTAGAAGGTATCTTTCATTATACACATACACTCAGCACTCAACAGTGTGGAGTGGTAATTGTGCTGGGCTTTGGCTAGCTCCTGGGGCTTCCCTGATGAAAGACCCATGGACCCTGCCTTCCTAGACCTTGGAACAGAATGGGTGAGTGCCGCTGGGCGTGGTGGCACATGCCTTTAATCCCAGCACTTGGGAGGCAGAGGTAGGAGGATCACCATGAGTTCAAGGCCACCCTGAGACTCCAGAGTGAATTCCAGGTCAGCCTGGGCTAGAGTGAGACCCTACCTCGAAAAACCAAAAAAAAAAGAATGGGTAAGTGCCAAGGTTTGGAGTGAGACTTGAGTTATCACTTACAGTTGGGCACAAAGATTCCTGATCAAGGAGAAAAGTGGTCCTGAACCCCAGATCAATTCTGCTAAGCTGTGAGTCCACAGCGCAGCACCCCACAGAATAAATCATTTTTACATTTTCCCCCCAAAGTGTTCTATAGGTGATCTAGAAGTGGCCACCTCCCTTAACATTTGATGACAATGTCACATTGAAAGGGGTCCCCAGGCATAACCTGCAGTGCCCAGGCAACATGAATCTACAACAGGCAGTTACTGACCCATAAGGAGGTCAACATCAAGTCCAAGAAAGTGCAGTCTGATCCATGTGACCCTGGACAGCAAGGCCCAGTCCACTTTTGTGGAATCAGTTAACCATGGCTTCAATCTCCCCCAGATAAGTTCCCAGACAAGTGAAATTGAGTGATTTCCAAAGAGAGCACCCTATCTCAGCAGCACTGACCCTTGCCAGATCCTGAACACGCTGCCTTCTTCCAATGACCCTCACCCAGCAGGTGAGCTGCATGGAAGGTTTGTAGGTGCTCCCGACATGGAACTGGAGAAAAGAGAGAGTGAAGCCCCATGGATTAAGCAGCTCTTGCCCCCATTAACAGAGGCAGAACCCGAAGGGCTCCTTGGGCAGAGGGAGGAGTTCTTTGCGCATGCCTCCTTCAAGTTATGAACATCGATGGTCTTATATTTACACAGCCTTTGCGTGAGAGGTGTGAATCTTACTGAAGCCAGAACCTGACTCCCTCCTTACAGATGAGGCCATCAACCTCCAGGCAGAGCAAATAACTTGACCTGGGTCACAAAGGTAGGGAGTGGCAAAGGTGAGTCCAGGACTCAAAGGCACGTGATCAACTTGCATTCTAGCATAGGATTCCTCGTCCCTCAGATAAAGGAAGAGAGATAAAGACAGACATGAAGCCAAGAAGTCGAGAGGCAGGTGGAGAAAGGGAGAGAAGATAGGAAGGCAGTTCTAATCAGTTTCCAGGGGTAATGAGGAAATCACTGGCTATAAATGCAGCTAACATAGAGACATCAGAGCAGGAAAGGACCTCTGAGCGGCCATGAGCTCCTCTCCTGACTGCTGAGTAAACACCTTGTGGCCTTCTCAGTGATCCTCAGGTGTTGTGAAGCACAGCCTTGGTCTCCGGACACTCGGGCTGATTCCCTCAGTTCAGTGGTCACCATGCTCTGAACAGCTGTGGTCACCATTCGGTTATTTAACACATGCCACCCCGGCAGCCATCTTAGCTTGATGACTCGAAGGAAACATTGTCCAGGTCATACGAAGTCAAGAGGAATGGAAAATTCCAGGTCCATGAACAACACCCCCTCCAGGTATCCTTATTCATGGGCCCTGCCTGCAGAGGCTCTCAGGCCCTCTTGTCCCACCAACCAGTTAATGTTTCACTCTGGGGAGACTTTAGGGAACAAAGAACATGAAGTTAGCCTTGAGGGGCCAAAGGTAGGCAACCCAGGGCTCCTGATGCGGCTCATAAATCAGAACAGTGCGAATGTACTTTGGATGAGAACACAGCTCGGCCTCCCGCAGAACAGCTGGGAAAGCTATTCATAGCAAAGGCTTCTATTTGTGTCTGCCTGGCATTTGAATTAGGCTCACCTAACTGCTGCGCCTTCCCCACAGATGTGAGTCACGCTTCTTCCCAAGCAAGGAGTGGCCAGGGGCAAAGACAAACGCTTCTCCAAGGCAGCCGAGGGAAATATACAGGTCAGGGACCCCCAGGTCTGAGGATGTCTCCCTCCCTCTGAAATGGAGAGCCCGGGATCAAGAAACATTAGCCGATAGCAGCTGACTCGCTAATATCTCTTCATCCAGGCTCCTGGCCAAGCACAGGGGATCATCCAAAGCCCTTCCTTCCCCACTAGTGCCACAAGCTGTCCTCTTACATCCTGAGGACCAGGGAAAGCCACTCAGAACACCATAGGAGAGCAGCTCCCAGAGTTCACTTCTCAACCTCAGTACTAGGTGCCCCTTGGCCACACATTGCAGAGTTCACACGCTAAAGACTCGGGCTGAAGTTGTGAGCCAGGGACTCTGTCCCATGCTTAGCCCTGAACACTCGTGACCTGTCATCTACCCATGTTCCCACTGCTTGGAGGCCTGAGCTGAGGGCAGAGGAGAATCAGAGCCCATTGTGTTCCAAAAGTGTCCAGTGAAGTCAAGGCCAGGCCTGGACACCCCTCATGCAAAGAGCCCCGAAGCATAAAGGTACCCCAGGGTCCATCTGGAGAGCTGGCTCCACTCAGTAGTATCCCTGGCAGTTCAGGTCCATCTCCAGCCCATGAGAACTCCAGCTTTGTCTGAAAACAAAGCAGCCTGGAGAGGGCGTCGGTGAAAGCCAGTCTCTCTCTTATTGCCCCTCTTCCTTCCATGGTGCCTTCCTCTCTGTGGGTCCCCTGAGAGGCCTGCACGCCATGATGCCAGAGAGGGGCCTGGGGACAGGTGCCCACATCCCTGGGCCTTTTCATCAAGAATGGCTCAGTTCCCTGGATGGACTGCAGATGCTTCCAGAGGCTATCTCTTTATGTCCCCGTGCAGTAGCACACCACCAGTGTGTGAATAAGGACTCCATGGACTCGCTGCCCTTGACCGCATCTCCTGAGCTACCAGACTGTTTCTTCAGGGCCAGGGACCTCACATCTCTGCATTGCTGACACAGTTTGAATTAAAGAACATTCAAAGCAAGTCGCTTTGATAAAGCAATGGACATAGACACAACCATCTGATGCATTTCAAAATTTGATAAAAGGGCACATGACAATAGATGCCACGGGATACACGAACGGCTGCAAATTTCCCCTTCAGGAAACCATCAGTCTGTTTAAAAATGATACTTGGGGCTGCAGAGATGACTTAACAGTTAAGGCGTTTGCCTGAAAAGCAGAAGGACCCGGGTTGATTCCCCAGGACCCATGTAAAGCCAGATGCACACGGTGGCACATGTGTCTGGAGTTCATTTGCAGTGGCTGGAGGCCCTGGCATGCCCATTTCTCTCTCTCTCTCTCTCTCTCTCTCTCTCTCTCTCTCTCTCTTCCTCTTTCTCTCTCTCTCTTCCTCTTTCTCTCTATTAAATAAATAAATAAATAAAATATATTTTTTAAATGATACTTTACATGGGCAAAGATGATCCATGCATGGGGGCCATGGCTTTGAGGCCAGCTTCCCGGCCTGGTTAAATTTCTCTTTTATCCTATGCTAGTGGGCACCTGCTGAGTGCAGGCGCTGTCCTGTGCCTGAGTGAGGTGGTCCTGTGTGGAGGGTGGTGGGCTCTTGGGGCTGCAGGCGCTTTCTGAAGAAGTCAGTGGCAGGGTGGGTGCTACTTGGGGGGGGGGGAAAGC
>PVHP010054040.1:0-10602 GCA_004024765.1 Zapus hudsonius | reverse complement strand
AAGCAACCATCATCTCAAGTGGTCTATGCACTTTCTGCCATCATCTAGAGTGAGCTATCTTTGGGACATTTTCCTTTGAGTCATGAGGCTGCTTTGTCCAAGTTTCCCAAATGGATGTGTACATATGTAGTCATTGGAAGTATCTTGGGGGAGGGTAGGACTTCTTTAATACACATGGGTCGTTTGTTTTATACACATTTAAAAACTGAAAAAAATTAGTTTGTCTGTGCCCAAACAATATGTTAAAAAAAGGACAAATGCCTTCTATGATATCATCCTTGAACCACCAACAGGCTTGTTGCTGCTGCCAAACACAGTTCAGCTTTGTGGAATCCAGACGAAGCACTGGATCACTACTATATGAGACAAAAATGCATTTGCCCTTGGTCTAAGTTACACTCTGAAGGAATGTGCTTGGCTAGTATTACACGATTTTTGGTGCAGGCATTAATGCCCTTAGACTGGGGATGCACTTAGAAGCATTTCGGAGCATTAGGGGTTCTATTTAGATATATGTTATATCTCACTCACTCAGCTTCCCTGGCCTGAAAGTATTTATCGTTGACCTTAGTGTCCTAATATACTTGAGACAATTTTCCCCACACAAACAACCAGAATATTTAGTTTCCTAAATGTGAAGTTTTGAGAATCAGTAGCATCTATTATTTGATTAATTCTACAAGCATATAGAGTTGGTAGTTTTCTCAAGATAATATATTAGGCGCCAGTGATATACTGTCAACATTATGCTTAAAACAAATGAAAATTAGCTAAGGAAACAGGAACAAAGAAGACATTACCCAAGTGGAAAAATACCATAAAAATATTATAAGATATAAAAAAAGAACCTGGGATTTTGGGAAAGGTCTATTTTAATGAGGAAGAGCAAGGATGTATCACATTTTGGAGAAAATAGGAAGTATGTCAAAATTCAAGATTCTTTGATCTTAATCAGCTAGAAATGGTGCTGAGAGAGGGAACTCCTATTATCTGTATCCCATGGGATTCAATCTTAGTGGTTTAGACAATACCTGAAAAGCCACTATTAAAACCAATCCATTACAATGATAATACCCCTAAGAAGAAGCATTAATGAGTCTATCATTTAAATTTTTAGCCTGAATTAGCTTGAGGATTTTTTTCAACAAATAGGCATATTTACACTTTGCAATTATATTTTGGATTTATTGAGGTATAATTTAAATGTAACAATATTACAGATCTTGGGAATAAGCTATATTTGAATAACTATTCATCAATGTTACTACAATCCAAAAATATAAGACATTTCAATCGCCTCAGAAATTTCTTCATGTTCCTTTTTATTGGATCTTCCCGAAATTTTCTGATTTTGATCATCTTAGATGGATTTTTGTCTATCCTTTTTAGGTTTGTGTTGTACTTTATCATTTATTTATTATTTATTTATTCTATCTTTGAGCCAGAGCCTCAGAGTTTTCCAGGCTGGCCTTAAACTCCCAATCCTCTCAAGTAACTGGGATTTCAGATGCACACCAGTGTTTGTGACTGAGTTTTGTGTTTTTGAGGGAGCTCTATATGTAAATTGAATTGTCTATTACATGTAATTTTGTGTCTGGCTTCTTTAACTTAACATATTTTTGAGGTTTTATACCTGAGCTTTATGCATATCTTATCTTTTTCATTGTTGATTTATTTTCAACATAAGAAGAGATGGGTCTAAAACCCAGCTGTTATACGCTTGTGACCAGCCAAAGCCTAACACAAGAAATAAAGCCAAGCCAGAAAAAAATCAAGATGTAGAACTTCTCTTTAGTGCTTATTATCAACCTCAAGCTACCAATTCATACGTTGGCCATAAACATCAAGTGTCCTTTAAAGTGAAGCATATATTAATCTAGTTTATTGACTATTTTTTTTTACCAATGTCTCCCAACAATGTGTCACACATACTTTTCAAAAAGGACTCTTCTTGAGTCTCTTGAAAAGTGATTTCATGGGAATAACCTGAATGATATGCAAAGCAGACCATCCTTGTGAGAATACCTGAGGCCCACCTGGATAGTGGATAGCTGGTTCAGGAAGCTTTCATGCCGGAATGAGAATCACAGACAATTCCAATAGCCAGGGTCAGTGGTATGGTCATCACATCAAAGGGCGGTTCTATGTCTGTTTGTGCTCAGGGAAGCAGTCTTTTCTGTCCCATCTGCGGGTGTCTACTACAGGAGAGTTATCAAGAGCACGAAAATGAATGTCTACTCTTGTGCCAAGGATATAACATGTGAACTGCTTGGTATTCTTGCTGCTGCTGACATGTCTCATGAAAGTCAGTTCCATCTAAAAGCTCAGAGATGCAGAAACCCAGGCTGCAGTGCAAGCCTAGTGAGTGAAACCCCCATCTTAATAAGATCGCCACTGATCTCTCTGCCCACTGCAGTTGGAGGTACATTGCAAAGTACAATTTTTAAGCTATTGGTTTCTTCTTCAGTAAATTTTTTTCAGGTTTAATTGATCATTAGCTAGGATCAGGTTGAAAACATCAAGCCCATCTCTGGAAAGACTGAATCAGAATCCCCTTACTTAATTTTTTTTATTTTATATGTTTTGTTGTTGCTTTATAGGTATATATTGCCTGGCGTTCGGCCTGTAGCTCACCAGTTAGGCGAGAATGGGCAGCTGATGAGCTCGAGGGATGATAGCTGAGCACCATTACACATGTCATTTATGGTCATACAGGGTATTGAACTCAGACCTCATGCTTGCAAGTCAAGCACTTTATTGAATGAGCTATCTTCCAAGACATAATTCTCATAGTTTCAATAACTATCTTTTTCTGATGACTAAACATAAAAATGGCTGTTTTGGATGGGCAGGAAAGATTTCATATATTTATAGTATAAAAAGAATATGGAATTTACCAACATGGAATTTAGCCTTTACTTGTTTTCATTAAATGCAAATTTTGGGTATTATTGCTGGTAGGAAAATAAACAGATAGCATCATTTACAAACATAAGAGAAGTAGAGGAGAGGTGTTTTGATATGACAAAGAGGATCATGAGCCAGCTAGTGTGTTTATCTGTTGTAACGTCAAAGTCTACATACAACCAACCACCTGGGATGAAACGCCATCTCCAGTGGCTATGCACCTTCCCAGGTATTAAGAATACAACAACAACAAACAACCAGGTTTGTTGGGGATAAGAAGATGACTCAATGGATAAAGATCTTGCCTTGACAGCTTGATTACCTAAGTTCAGAACTCACATATAAGGCAGATGCTGTGGTGGCTGCTGTTAGCCTAATCTCACAGAAGATCAGAGACCAGCTATCTTTATCTTGCTGCACCTAGCAGTGAACATAAGACTTTCCCCAAACATGCTGATGGTCTGAACAAACACCTGGAAGTTTTCCTCTGACCTTGGTGGCATAATATGTATACCCTCACAGTCACACACAGGGACATGTTCACACCTATCACACACACACACACACACACACACACACACACACACACACACACACACACACACCACCCCCTCCCAGATCTGCTATTTTCAAGTTCTTCTATTATGCATGTGAAATTAACATAAATCCTAAACAAGCTGCTTCGTTATGTTACTTTGATTGTGTCTAAGGTTGAATTCTCTAGAAAGCAGAGATCTGTGTGCAATGTGTTGCATTAGCCATGTGACATTGGGTGAAGGACCCAAGATTATTGTACTTGATCCAAAAAGGCAATTTTGATACAGTAATGACAGAAGCTGTTTTGGAAGAGGAAGTTAGCTGAGAGAACACTTGGAAACTGGGGAACCAAATGCCGCAGTCCTGGGGCAGCAAACAGAATCCATTCCAGTGGAAGCTCATGACCACTGCAGTGTTAAGGAAAGCTTTGCTTTTAAATCTCCAAGAGGCTGTCAGAAAACCCAGATGTCTGTCCTCATCCTAGAATCTTACTTAAAGAATGGTGTAATTTCACATATGTTTTCTCATTTCTTCTACTGGTCAACAGCTTCTAATAAATAAAATTAATAAATCTGTCTACAAACTACTTGTTTTGGGAACTAAAAAGTACAGAACTTGTTTTCTATAAAATCTATTTTATTAACAGATAAAGGTTTCATTTTATATTGTCTCAAAAAATGCCCCCAAAGGTGTAAAAAATTAACCAGTTATTAACCAAATTCTCCATGATCTTACTCTAAACAATTTTTACTATGATTCATACAATTTTTTGAAATTGTTCATATTTCTAATTAGCTTATTAATTTGTGCTTATTATAGGAAAGAATGTATAATGTTTTATCTTAATTAGTATTTTTAATGCCCATGATTTTAAGTCTGTATAGAGCCAGTTTTTAATGTCATCTGTTTTTCTAACATAACTAAGGTTAATTGTTTTCTTACAACAAAGAGAATTTATATTCAAATTAAAAGTCCTTTCAAATGGTTTAATAAAACAAAGCAATAAGCAGTGTTGTGAGCAGACATATTACCCACAAGTACTGAATAACAGACTGTGAAACCTCTGGCTTTATTCTTTTGATGGTGCTCTCCTACAAATAGTCAGGTTAGACTACAGAGAAAAATACACATTTTGATTCCTGTATTTGCCTGTATTTCAAGAGACCTGATTAAGATGCACACTTTTATATAACCAAAAATTAAGTCTGAAATATATAAGCAAATTCTAAAGTGCAGAATGTGATTGAGTTTTCTTACTTATTATTCCTACAATGAAATAAGAAGGTTTAAGGCTACTTACATACCCAAGAGGTATTCACCACTCCATTTTAACGAAATACTGAAAAACATGTTGCAATTACAATGATAAATAAAACAGAGTCCTAGTCTACCAGGGGTTCAAATTCTAGTGGAGAGATTATGTTGAGGTTCACTCATTAAGAAAAATCAATATATGTTAACAAATGTTGCATTCTCCATTTATTTCAGTTGTCAAGAAGTAGTTGCTGCATCTACTACAACCTCAGAGATATTTGTTCAAAGAACTGATGGAAAGTACTTATAGATAACATAATAGTCAACAAATGAAATTGGTAACCCAGGCGTAAGTGCTTGAATAAGAGAAAATATCTTATTTAATTAGCTTTTGTTTTCTAAAAGACAATAATAATGTCTTCTGGCTCTGATTCTATTCATCGTATTCAAAATCACATTTGAAAGTTTTTTTTCATTTATTTTGGATTCACATGTTTTCATTGGACATATTAATGAAGTTAAGTGTGTAATTTCAATGCATGCATACAACAAACACTGTTCAAACTCAACAGCATTTATCTACACCTATTAACTTCTTAGCAACTAGGAAAAATCTTTTGTATTCAGTTTATGTTTGTTAGATTCCACATGGAACATGTAACATAGTGTCTTCCAGTTCTATTATTTTAAAGCAAATGACAGAAATAATGTTTTTCTATCTCAATGAGATCTCATTGTATAACCATCCACATTTCTTTTATCTATTCATTCATTGAGTGTCATCTAGCTTGGTTTTATATATATGTAAATTTATATATATATATATATATATATATATATATATATATATATATATATATATATATATATATATCTCAGAAAATGTAAATATTTATTGCCACAATATACATGAATGTGAAGATATTTCTTGGTATGTTGATTTCATTTATTTTATTTTAAATAGATCCTGTAGAGTAATATCTATATAAAATGATAGAATTACTTCTTTGATGATTATAACAATGAACATCTTTCATATATATGTTGGTATTTAAAAATTGTATTATTTATTTTAATTTTCCTTTTAATCTTTGTTGTTTGATGAACATAAACAGTATTAGGTTATAGTATTTTCAAGCATAATTATTTTGATTGGTTCTTCTGTCCTCTCTTCTTACTCACCCCCCTACCCTCCCTGGTTTCCTTTCCTACCCAATATCGCTGCCCTCAAGTCTATCCATTGTTTTGGAAATTTCATTTCTGTAGATTACTTTTTGCAATAAATTAATTCTCACAATATTATATCTGCCAAGCTAGGAGTATAGAACTGTTTTTCCCATCAGCTGGTGTCTTCTACAATTGTTTTGATCAGGGTCTTGAAGTTTCAATTTCAGTGGTCTTTAATAACTTGCTTAGGTTAATCATAAGCATTTTAATATATTTTTGAGCTACTGTAAATTTGATGTTTTCCCCAATATCTTTCTCATCAAGTTTGTCAATGGAATGTATAAAGCTTATTTTTATATGTTGGTTTTACTGAGTTTACTATGTGTATCTATAAGAATTAAGAGTCTTGGCAATATGTAATATCTTAAGTATAGATTGTATCATCTCTGAGTATGGACATTGAAAGCTTATCTTTTCTTATTATTATCTCCTTTGTATCTTTCACTTATTGGTCTAGCTAAGACTAAAAACACAATATTGTATAACTGTGGAGAGAGTCACACCCTTGTCTCACTCCATATTTTAAAGGAAATTCTTTCAGTTTTTCCTCAATTACTATAATGTTGATTACAGGTCTGTCATATACAGCCGTTATGATCTTGAGATATGTTCCATTTCTACTTTCCCTAGGACTTTTGCAAAGAACATATGTTGAACTTTATGAGCTGTCTTTTCTGCATCTATTGAGATAATCATGTTATTTCTGTTCTTTAATATATTTTTGTGCTGTATTATACTTATTTATTTGCATATGTTGAATCAATTTTTTTATCATTAGGAAAAAACCTACTTGGTTGTCATGTATAAGATTTTAAATGTGTTCTTACACACATTTTTGTTGAGAATGTTCGAAGCTATGTTCATCAATGAAATTGGTCTGCAGTTTCCTATTTTTGCTGCATCTTTAACTTTGGTATAGGCTTAAACTGGTTTCATAAAATGAATTGCATAGTATTAGTTCCCTTTTGACTTTTTTATACATACATGTGTATGAGGTGGTGCATATGCCTGTGTGTTCACACGTGTGGGTATACATGTGTGCGTGTATGTGTATATGTGGGTGTGTTCATGTGGAGGCCAGAGGTTGAGTGCAAATGTCTTGCTTGCTGAAGGGAGGGTCTCTCACTTCAACTCAGATCTTGCATTTTCATCAAGCCTATCTAAAAGCTTACCCCGGTGATCCCCCTGGCCTATTTTGTGAAACAATTTCAGAGTATTGATGTTAGACGTTCTGAAAATTTTGGTAAAATTTAGCAGGGAATATAGTATTTCCTTGGCTTTTGTGTGTGTGTGTGTGTGTGTGTGTGTGTGTGTGTGTGTGTGTGTGTGTGTGTGTGTGTGGTGGGTTTTTCAATTAGTACTTCTATCGCATAGTGTAAATATATTCAAATAATTCATATCTTCTGGATTTAATTTCTGTAGGTAGGAGGCAGAAACTTGTGAATTCCTTCTAGATTTTGCAACTTTTTGAAATATAGATTTTCAAAGTATCTCCTAATTATTATCTGGATTTTGGTATAGTTTGTTGAAACAACTGCCTTTTGTGTCTAACTTTATTAATTAGTTTGGTTTGGGGTTTGTTGATGTTCTATATTCATTTTAAAGAACAACATGTTTTATTGATTCTATAATTTATTTAGTCTTTATTTGATTTATTTCTGACATGTAATAAGTTTCAGATTAGTTTCTGGATGCCTTTTTTAGAACTTTTTAAAAATATTTTATTTATTCATTTTCAAGCAGAAAGATTCAGAGAGAGAGAGAAAGCACCTGTGGGTCCTGGGGAGTTGAACTCGGGGCCTTGGGCACTGGAGGCAAGTGCCTTAACTGCTGAGCCATCTCTCTACCCCCTTTTTTAGAACTTTAATGTACCTCATCAGGTTATATGAGATCATTCTGTTTTTTTATTGTTTGTTTTGGTGTTTATGTGTGTGCATGAGAGAGACAGAGAGAGAAACAGAGAGAGAGAATGTGTGTGTGTGTTTATAGCCATCAGCTTGTATAGTATTATTTTCATTTGTTTCTAGAAATTTACTTTAATTTTTTCCTTGATTACTTAATGATCCACTGTTCTTTCCAAAGGATGTGGTTCTAGCTCCAAGTATTTGAAAAGTTTCCTTACTGTTGATACTTATTTTCATTTCATTGTTTTCAGATAACAAATAAGGAATTGTATCAATTTTTGATTGAAGCTTGATTTGTAGCCAAACTATGATCAATATCGGTGAAGATTCAATGTGCCACTAAGAAGAAAGTGCATCCTTTAGTGATTGAATTAAATTTTTTGTAGGTATCTGTTAAATTGAGCAGGTCTACAGTATTATTTAGCTTCAAAGTTTCTTTGCTAATTTTTAATTTAGAAGCCTTATCTAAATATGAGAAGATGCATTGAAGTATCTCCTTTTTTATTTAGGGTCTGGGTAACCTTTTATGATATTTAGTATTGATTTTATGAAATTGAGTGCCTAAATATTTAGTGCATAAATATTGATGATTGCTGTATCTTCTTGTTGAATTGTTGGTTATCCTTTTTAGTTCTTCTCACTGGTTTAGTAGATATAAAAATGTGTATACTTGGTAGGTTGATTTCTACCCTTTGACACTTAGAATTTTGATGTCTTTGCTATTCATGTGCTTCTCCAAGACACAAGATATCTATATTGTTTAAGAGTCTGTATCTTTTTTTGTGAGAAGTCACTTTTTTAACATTGAAATGAATTTGATCTGTCCTATGTTTTTTTTTAGATGTTCTGACTTGTTGGATTATTCGCAGTTCTTTTCCTCCTCTGGTTATTAGGTATTACTGGCTAATGTAATTAGTGGCTATTCTAATTGCCTGCAAAGTCCAAGGATCCAGGTTTGATTTCCAGTACCCATGTAAAGCCAAATGCACAAAGTGGCTCATGTATCTGGACTCTGATTACAGTGGCTAGAGGCCCTGGTTTGCCCATTCTCTCTCTCTCTCTCTCTCTCTCTCTCTCTCTCTCTCTCTCTCTCTCTCTCTCTCCCTCCCTCCCTCCCTCTCTCCCTCTCTCCTCTCTCTCTCATTGCAAATAAATAAAATAAAATATTTGTTTAAAAGAAGTGCATGCAGGAGGTGCCCTTGTGATGCTTTCTTGCGTGCTTGTCCTCACTGTCTTTCTCTCCTTGGAAGCGGACATGTCTAGTGTGATGGATGTTGTTATTTAGCACTATCCTAGTAACAGCCACAATCCACCAGGAAATGTTTCCTTCCTGTCTTGTGCTCTGTTGCTTTGCCATCTCAATCTCAGCCCGGATTTTACTTCAGTGATGTCACAATCCCATTGTGCACTCAATTGGGTTTCCACAACTTTTAGAGATGCAGACTTTTATCCAAACTTCATATACAGAGAATGTTGTGATTATTTTTTAGGCTCCATCTTAACTCCCACTTTAAATGGCCACTCTCAAGGTATGGAAGAAGAGAACACCAACGTGTTGGCTGGAGGTGGGGAATGGTTCTCTTTTCACTCACAATACCATGAACTTATACAGAAAAGAAACTGAACACACTATGCAGAGAAAGAACAATGGTTGGTTCTAGATTATAAGATTACTAGAAGTCAACCTAATAAAGTGAATAGAGCAAAAGACCAATAGATAGAACTATAACAGAAAATACGAAATAGAAGACACATGAAAAGATAATATACTGATAGATGGTAGACAGATTTTAAAAAGTTCATAGGAGAGGAGAGGGAGAGCATATTGATATATATCTGAAAAGATACCAAGTTTAATGTTCGAGTGAATGTATGAAAAAATTGTGTTTTTCCTAAGAGCAAAATATTGGTAGTTTGAAAGCGAAAAAATATAGATTTAGTACTGAATGGTGGGTCACATACTGAAAAAAAACAAAGAATTAATAAGAACAACCCCCAAGACACTATGGGAAAGGCTTTCCACAGCTATCATACAAGTGGAGAGGAAGAGAAGACAAGCATGGAGAAAAAAATGCCCTTTCCTAAAAGCTCTTTTTGAAAATTACTTGGAGACTTGGAGACTCTGTTGACTTTAATTAAGTGCTCATTAGATTTACAAACTTTTTTTTAAAAAATTGATCCTGCTTATCAAGTGGGTTTTCATGTGCTATCCTGGATTTCTCTCTAAATTAATTTAGAACCCTGTCAGAATAAGGTATTTATTCAAGGGAAATGACTCATAGCCCTTTAAAGAATTCAGAAATATTTTAGTCCGGTGGTTACTGCTTTATTATTTTTACAGTTTTATAATTTCTAGTGAAATCTTTTAACTCCTCCTGCAAAGTCAAAGTATTCCCAAATTGGACTTAATTCCTCTGATACCAGTGGGGAAATAACATATAATCTTCAAAAATCTCCAGAGTCAGAGTCAACTCCAACATAATTGAATAGCGGGAGTCCTGGAGGCTATGGATGTACCCAAACAAACTACGGAGCAATCCAACCATCCATTCCAACAGAAAATGAAATAAAGGAGATATGTGTGATGGTATGGACTCATCAATGCTCTCATCTCAATGAGAACTTACTTTTGAAGTCACTTGACAGAGATTTGGCTTTAACGGTATCAGTTTAAAAGGGTCTAGAAATCCTGGCACTGCAGTATCCTGGTGCACTGGTTCATTTTCTCATTCTCTCTCTCTCTCTCTCTCTCTCTCTCTCTCTCTCTCTCTCT
>PVHP010054039.1:0-10612 GCA_004024765.1 Zapus hudsonius | reverse complement strand
CACAGGAGGAAACTGGGTTTAAAGAAGGAGGATGACAGCTGCAGGGAGTGTGAGGCTTCATGAGGATCCCTGCTTCCCTTCTCTGACCTTCATGGCGAAGATCCAGGGCCAAACATGCATAGTCTTAGGCTGTCTTAATTTTCTTTGTTCACCTTGGTGTCTGAACTATAGAGAGTTGTTTCTATTCAGTAAGTATTTTGGGATGTCTTCATGACAGAATACTGTCTTCCGTCATCCTAGAAGCTAAGAATATCATCAGGTAACATCTGAGACCTGTGGCAGAAATTTCACACTTTGCTCTAACCTGCCTGCATGTTTGCAAAAATGGATGTTGTAAATGCCTTTTCTTTTATGACCTTCTTTTTGTCTGCAGCTATAAAATTCATATAAACACTTCCACACCAGAACATGTTATTTGAGGCTGTGAGGATAAAAATAGAGAATAAAGGCTAAATGCTGACTTTAAAGTGCTCACTTAAACTCAGAAAAGTAGCTGTGCCATAGACCTTGAGAAGAACAGCAGATGGGCAGCTGCCGGATAGAGCACAGGAGGGTGGAGTTGAATAACTAGCTGCTTATCTGACTTCTGGAAGCTGCCTGCACCATAGGAATGTAGGAGGATACGAATAAGGAACCGCTTACTTGGTGTTGCAGTCAGCTTTCTAGTTGCTGCGCAGGAAGAACCCAAACAAAAGCGGCTTGTGGAGGAATGGGTTTATTTGGCTTACACACTCGAGGGGAGACTCCATCCTGGCAGGGAAAACGATGGCATGAGCAGAGGGGTGGACATCACCTCCGCCACAGCATTGCAGACAATGGCAGGAAGGTGTGCCAAACTCTGGCAAGGGGAAGCTGGCTTAGAACCCCCATAAGCCCACCCCAGCAACACAGCTCCAGCGAGGTTGTAAAATCCAAACTGCCATCAGCTGAGGATCGATCTATCAGAACACATTCATTTGTTTGTGGGGGACACCTGGATCCAACCATGACACTTGGCTTCTGTGAAATGCTTGTGCAGGATGACTAAACATAACCCCTGGACTGAAAAGCCCGCGTGCGCCAAAATATGAACATATGAATGTACCAATGAGAAAATAGCCTGCAGAAGCTCTTCGCTTCTGTCTATAAAGAGGTTTGAGATTCTGCACTGGACACCGTTGGTCTCAGCTCGCTGTGCCTTGCTGTGTGACTATGGTCCAGGTTCGAACCTGTTCAAATAAATGACCCTTGCACTTGCTCTGACTTGAGTCTCTGGCGGTCTGTCTTCGGGGACTGGACCTTACGAGGCAACCGGTACCCATGTTCCCTGTTTCATCTTTAACTGAGAACAAATTCTTTGTTTTTATTCCCTATGGGAAGGGGGTTGTGTTTTACATTTGAAAATGATAACTTTGTGGACACATTTAAGTCGTTTGCCAAGGTTTAAGAAAGTTATTTTACTATAAAACTTTTTGACTCTTTATCACTTTGAATGTGATAAAAATCTTTTAATTCTTACGAGCTACACGGAGACCTGCACTGATTAGTCATTGTACACAAATGAGATGAAGCTTTGATCCTGAAGTTCATTAGGACTGTTTCCTGGGTGAAAGTTGTACTTCATCATCTGTAATCGTTCATCTGGAGAGATTCCAGAATGATTAAAAGGTGACATCTCTCCTTTTACATTCAGAAATGGCTTAGTCGTAAGAAGCTCATCCACTCTTTAAAATAATCAATGAGTAAAGTGATTATGAAAATCACCAACTTAGGAAAACTTAAATATATACTTGTATTAGATCATGTACTATTCATGAAGAACCTGGGAATGGAGCATAGGTTTAGACTAGAAAAAGTGTCTTATACTGGAAGCATTTAATCAAATGTTACCAAAAATATAAAGTCCCAAATAATTATTAGCCTACAATTAGATGTTCAAATACGATTCCCTTCATTCTCTTGATGTTAGCACAATAAACACTGAGTGAGATATGTGATAGGGGTAGACATAAAAGTTAAATTGACGTATTGAAAGTTAGGTTTCCAGTCCAAGAGAAAGACTTTAAACCGAAGGTTCTTGGATACAACAATTAGGATGCAAGCAGAGGCTTGTACAAAGTGTCATTGAGGAGAGACTATAATGCATCTAATTTTGCTGAGAGACAAGAGTCCTTTGACAAAGACAGCAGTTTCATCAGTTAAGAGGTGCTCTCTTTATAGTTTTCATTAGTCAAAGGAAGAAGGTTCCTTCCAGGCAGAATAAGCAGAGCAGAACTAGGAAGGAGATGGGTGACAGATATTTAGTGACAGATCATAGTCTGGTACTGACCAGAGCAGATCTAGATATTTAGTGAACAGAAGAAGTAGGCAGGTGCTGACCAGAGCAGATCTAGTTGGTGAGTAAGTAGACGATAGGTTGGTGCTCCTAGAGAACATCAGTTTTTAGGAGTAGCTCAAATAACATAATGTTGGGTGGAATTGTGCTATAAAATGTCATGTCAGCCTAGGGAATAGGGAAAGAGGAGTAATAATTTAGTAATTTTATATATTCACAGTTTTCTTAGCCCTTTAAATGTCCCCTGAGCCCTCTTATTATCTAAATAAACAATTACAATTTTTCCAAGACCCCTCATTTTTAGTAATGGTTTTGCTAGAGATGATTTCCTTTGTTCGGATTTAGCTATGAGACATGGCACAGGCCTGCTGGTGTGTGTCTTTCTTCACCTGACGGTAATGACTCCAGAATGGATTTTACCCACATTGGTCTCCTCATGTGTCCAGAGACACTGACATAGTGATGGACAGGACAAAGATGGAAACCAAAGCCATACCCACTGTCAGAAATGCACGATTTCTTTTTATTTTGAAAGAAAAAAAGTAAACAGTTCAATTTGGTTTGAGGAAGCTTGAGCTGATCCAAAACAGACAGACATAGGAGTAGAATCTCATATGGTTTCATTGTAGAGACAGATGGCTGAGTCCTTATGTGGGTTTATAGCATATCTCACAGTGAAAGAATGAAAGAAGAAATTTCAAGGTCAGAAGTTATCAGACAGAGAAGTAATAACAAGGATCATGGTTAATATGGAGATATCAGATGCCGAGGCAGAGGGGTTGCCTGTTTGTGCCAGGTCCAAACTCAGAGCCAAAAACAGAGGATGTATTTTCTGTTTACTGAGTAGGTAAATTCAATGTTAGAAACACTGAAGGTAATGTCTGTGGTGAAATAAATGGGGGAAGTTAGTAACTGCACAGAATTTTAGTAAAAGAACCTGTGTGTGAGGGCTGACATTGAATAAGCGAGGGACTAAGAAGGGTAAGATAAAAGCATGGGTAGTCAGAAGTGGAAATATCAATTTTGTATATATTTATTTATTTGTTCTGTTTTTTTATTTATTGGAATGGTAGGCAGAATTCTAAAACATCTCTGATTCTTCGCCTATGGTGTTAATGTACCTGGTTCATTCACTCACCTGTGTGTGGTCAGGACCTGTGAGTCAATTAAGGTAATTATGTGACTTGACCTAAAATATGTAAAAGGATTCTAAAAATGTAACTGATATGAAAAATAGCTTTATTTGAGTAAATAAAACACTTTAATGAAAGGATTGCATGCCAAACCCCTCTCATTGTAAACAAAGAAAACACACACACACACACACACACACACACACACACACACACACACACACACACACACAAATTTGACCAGCAAGAGAGGAAGCTAGTAATTTACCTACAAGCATAGCTCTACCACCGAATAGTAGGACTTTAATAGAACTCTCTCCCAGCTTCCTTATCCCTTTGAAAGGACCAAGATCTAGACACCCTCTGTAGTTGCAGAAATCAAACACTCAGTGCTCACAGGCACCGCCTTATAGGATGCGGTCTTGGATGACTTTAGCAGAATACCAGGAAGCTTAGAAGATGTGAGATGACATTTAGCTATTCATTTGTTCATCTTGCCTTTCTGGAGATTGTCCATATGAATTATAATCCAATGAAGTACTTTCCCACTGAGCTATACTCTCAGCTTTAAAGACAGATTGTTCAAGAAAGAAAAAAAAATGATGATTTTCAATGTTCAAAGTTCAGTATTCATGCCCATGTTTGCACACACCTATACACCGATCTCTCAAGTCTTAGCACAGAACATTTCTGTATGATTATGAGGGGAGTTTAGGAGAACATAGACAGGTAGTGGGTGGGTCTAGGGGACTGCTGACCCAGGGAATAGGAGGGCAGAAAGTCAGAATCGAGTCTATTTATAATTAACATCAGTGGAAGAAAACCATATAAACAGAAGTTAGGATAAAAGAAAAAGTTTAAATATTCAGCTGTTTTAAAGGTCATTGCCTTACGTATCTTGGGGAGGAGACTAAGGGGAAGAGCTAAACCTAATGCCTCGTTAGCATGGAAGGAGGAAGGAGAGATCCAACCCCTATATGAGCCAGGCACCAAGGAACCCACTCCAATGGACAGACTTTCTGCTCTGGGACTCCTTCCATCTCGAGGAGCTTTTGCTTGCAACTAGAGAATAAAGTTACTTGGGCTGGAGAGATGGCTCAGCGGTTAAGGCACTTGCCTCCAGTGCCTAAGACCCCGGTTCAATTCTCCAGGACCCACATAAGCTAGACCCACAAGGTGGTGGCCCTGGTGTGCTCTCTCTCTCTCTCTCTCTTTCTCTCTCTCTCTCTCTGTTTGAAAATGAATAAAATCATATAAAAAAAGAATAAAGTTACTCACCTCTGCTTTCCACAGCATTTCTGAGCCTGTCTTCATTCCTGGAGCTGCAAACCTTTGTTAGCTTTGAGGAGGGATCAGAGGCCCCTGATGCTTGAGGGGGAGCAGCATTCCTGCCATAACTGGAAAGCAGTGGAGGCAGGGGACTGGGGTCTGCCCTTTACGAGACTCTTCCCAAGAAGCTTTCCTCCCCGGACCTGTTCTGGGGCTGTTGACAGCCTCTGATGTGATGTCGGGAAAGTCGTAATGCTGGGATTGCTTCTCCTCCCCACTGACTCCTTACACTGGCTTTTGACCCTGTGACATTCTCGAACTCTCTATATGTGCTTACAATGCTAAACATCCAAGGCCTTGTGCTCAGGGACCAGTGTGCTACCATCTCCCCTGCATCGCCTTTGGGCTCACGAGATTTCCAAAGTCACTGCTCGTACCTTCTCTTTTTTATTAGATGCTGTGCATTGCTTTTATGGAGAAATTTCTTTTTGGGGTGTGTGTGGGGGGGTAGCGGTAGGGTCTCCCTCTAGCCCAGGCTGACCTGGAACTCACCCTGTACTTCCAGGCTGGCCTCAAAATCATAGAGATGGATCCTCCTACCTCTGCCTCCCAAGTGCTGGGATTAAAGGCCCCCACAGAGGGCCTAAGGAGGAATTAACATTTCAAACTTAATGGAAGAGCGAAGTCTGTTTGAGGCCATGTGTCACCGATGCAGTTGACCTTCCTTATTAGATGTCAGAAACAGGCAGAAAATAGGAAACACACGAGGAAATCACAATGTATGGTAGGAGGCTGTAAGTCCTCGAGAAAAAGAAAGACTTATCAGAGATCCTCGTTCAATTGTGGTCATTTGCAAAATTAAACAGGATCATTCTTTTAAAGTACATACTCTGGGATACAGTACTGAGGTGAGAGTTAATGGGCAAATCTTTTCTTAAACGTGATAAGAGAAAATGAGAGAAGGTTGGAGAAATAGATTAGAATGAGGCAGAAACAGGACAACTTTAAGCACCAAGGCCCAGAGACGCACCAGACAGCTGTATCAATCAGTTTCCCTCTTCACATAAGACACTGGCAAAGCAGATTGGCGTAAAAATTCAAAATTGTATGGAGTTATTCAAACGCATCCCAAAAGGAAGAGAACTTGACCAATTGCGAAGAGTTGAAGTGGAGACGCTGCCAGATGGAAATAAATCGTCCTGCTCTTGGACTCTTTCGAAGGCTGCCTTCAAACCCCCTCTTGCTCAGTGTGGACTGGCTGTCGTCTGCTTCTAGTGATTCTAAACCGAAGGGCTTGTGGAGTGTGAAATGGGATCACCTGTAGCATCTGTGATTTGTCTGCGCTTTGCTCAGTCAGCCTCCCTCTTCAGGAGAAGCCAGCTGATGAGCAGAGAGGTCTTACCGAGAGGCCACCGTGGCTGGTCAGGGTGCCTCCGTGGTGGTGTATTGTCATGAAGATTAATACATCAACAGCTCTCTCCTCAATGGGAATAAGAGTTTGTCCTAGAACCCAAAATGAGTGAGCATGGCCCATACAGAGGTTGAAGTTGCCCTAAATCTATGTTCTAATGTGCTATCAGTTTCATCATTATTTTTTTATTTAGAGTATTTTATTTATTCATTTTCAAGCAGAGAGAGAGAGAGAGAGAGAGAGCGAGAGAGAGAGAGAGCGCACCAGGGCCACCACCTTGTGGGTCTGGCTTATGTAGGTCCCTGGGAATTGAACCCGGGGCCTTAGGCACTGGAGGCACGTGCCTTAACTGCTGAGCCATCTCTCCAGCCCAGTTTCATTATTTTTTATGGAACAAAATCATAACTCAAGTATATTTCAAATGCATTGATGGGAACCTCAGGAAGGATAGCTACAGTTGAGCACAGCAATCTCTGCTACATGTCACAGGTGCCATCTGATGACATGTCAAGGTCTTGGGTTCTTGGAATCCAGGTCTGCTTGCATATTCCAAGACCTCCTACAAAGAGTCTCCTAATCTTCATCCGAGTGTCCGGCTACAAGAAGAGGGAAATCCTTAGGACGGCCCAGGAAGTTTGGCTCTGGACCCGGACACTTCACCTTAACCCAGGCACTGAAGTCCTGATCCATCAGGCTTGCTGACTGGAGATGCAGCTTCTTTCCAGGAATTTCAGTTACTGCGTAGCAACAGCCTTGCGTGGCTCCTCCAAGCCTCCCAAGAGTTCAGTTGACTTCTGCCCTGGGAATTCGGAGCCATTGCTAAAGACACTTCAGGCAGTAACACCCTCACGTACCAGGTCTTGGCTAAAGTTAAAGCTCTTTACCGACAGTCACAAGATAAAGTGTTTGTGACTCTACTTGGGGATTCATGAATAAACGCTTTTCATGCCAAAAAGGATACCAGCTCCAGTCCAAAGATGTGCTTTCACCCCTCTGTCCAGTCCAGATTAGGGTTCCCTTGGGAGCATGGGTAACAAGGACTGCTGAGGCCTCAAGGGGTCCACTTGGCATCCATGGGCGCTGAGGAACGCTGCTCCCTTCCTGACCTGACATTCTCCTCTCCAGCAGCTATTTCCCGCTTGCTTTCTTTACCTTGGGGGAGTGGCTCTGGGAATTTTGGAATTCTCTGAACTTCCTGCACTTTGTAAGCTTGACTTCCAGATTGGCTCTTAGGAGTTTCCTTCCTTTTTTTCCAAGAGAAAATGTTTCATTTGTGAGGAAAGAACCACACACAATATTGTAAGCGTAATGGCTTGCTCCACAGACTTCAGGGGCATCTGGATCCAGAGTAGAATAGCTCCCCATTCTAGAAACATCAAGAGAGGGACTTTGAAATAATAAAGATCAATTCAGTGAGAGGAAGACAATTTAGGGTTCAGTTGTCCTCTAGCTACAGAGTTTACAGCACATTTTAAAACCTTAACCACATCTGTAAAGTCATTTTTCCATCTTCGTAACATAATCACAGTTTCCAAGGGACCGAGATACCTTGGGGAGCCATGATTCAGCCTGCCACAGTTGCTAACGCTCAATTATACAAGACAGGGCTTGCAGAATTAAGGTCTGGAAAGCTATTTTCTGCAAAGGCAATCAGGGCCATCAAGTTCCCTGTGCTGTTTCCCCACGCTACATCTCAAAGCTAATCTGGATCAGGGCTCAACGAGTGTCTGATTAGCATAATGGTCTTTGGCAGGCAGGCTACTAATTTTCTTGAAGAGGCAATAACAAAAAGAACGGTGTTTGAACATCGGAGTTATGTGGGTCTTTGCTTTGTCTTTCCTTTTGGCTTTCATTTTTTTTTTAAATATATATTTATTGTCCATAATGAGTTACATTATTTAGTGGGCAAACCATGCGTTGTTATCCCGAATTCCCCAATTCCCCCCCTCCCCATCCCTGATCAGTTGGATATCCTCCTCCGTGGGCTGTCTGGATTAGTCCTTGTGGCTTTCATTTTTTATGGCTAAACTGGTTTTCAAAATCTGCAGAGCAGCAGATAGAATTAAAGGTTAAAAATTTATTCTTCTCTTTTCTTAGCAAATTGGCCTCAAGTGTGCAAAGCTGTGGTGAAGGCAGCCCTGGACTGGTGGGGGGGAGGAGGACCAGGGACCAGTGTGGTTGCTTAAAGCAAAGATGGTGATTAACTAGCTTTGTAACAGAGATTTTTGTTTCTTTATTGTTTTTGTTCTTCCTGAGGCAGAGTCCCATGTCGTCCAGGCTGGACTCAAATCACCATGTAGCTGGGAATGCCCTTGCATTCCCCATCTTGTCTTTGCTTCTAGTGATGGTTTCCAGACATGAATCTCTAGGCCTGACTATGCCAGAGATGCAAGAGTAAGTCACAGGGAAAAGCCATGCTAGCATATAGGATTGTGTAGGGATATATTTGAATATCATTTTATATTTCAGCAACGTAAAATATATCATTTGTCTTATGAGGCAAATTCTAAATACATTTTTGAGAAATTTTCATGAAATAAGAATCAGGGGTGAAGGAAAGGCTGGGAAACATTTATTTTGAAAATAGTAATGTAGACTCAGATACATAACTATGTCATTTGATGAGACCCTTCCCTAATGGATTCTGCTTTTCTTCTGATTCTTCTTTTCTGCTGTGTCTATGACCAGGGTGGCAAAGAACAACGTTTTTATTAAGACAAAGGTGTTAAGAGGGAAAATAAGAGTTGTTTGTAACTTTAAATTTGATGTCCTGAGCCCACACACTATGCATATTTCCCACATCAAGTGAGAGACTGGATGCCATTGGTTGACTGGATAAGACAGGCCATGGCTGATCTGTACTTAGCATGGGTCTGCAGGGCACATCTGATGTCTGAGGACCTCAAAGAATCTTCTCAAACCTGTGCAACTGTGTATCTGCGCTGCCATACGCAGTGTGCAAACCACCTCCCTTCACCCTCAAGGAGTTCTCTTCTGCCCCTTGTCATCCGCATTCTCCTAGGAAATCGGGGCACTTTCTGCCTCAATTGTTCAGCCTTTCTAGAAATGTGCTCTGTGTGAAATCAAAGTGTGAGCTTCTGATTCTTCTTCCCTTTACTTAAATAGGATGCTGGCCATGGGACACATAGCATATGGCTTGTTTTCAATGTTAAGTTGTAGGATTCTATTTCCCAGAAGAACCTCAATATGTTCAATGTGTCTACTATAAGTGTGCAGAACATTCGCATACATTGTGTTAAATATTTGACATACAACACATCGTATACCCTCTACAGTAGATGGGTGACGTATATCTCTGAATGCATTGAATGAGAGTCGGGTTATGGACAGCATGTGAAGACCTTCAGAACCCCGGCTCCTGTGTAACCTGTCCTTTTGCCCTGTCACACCTTCAAACAACACCTGTCTGCTTTTGTGCACTGAAAAGAAGCTTTTGCATCAAGATTTTGTCAAAATGGCTTTCATGGTATGTAAGGGTTTATAGCTATTCAGATAATTATTTTAGATTCCATGTTGCATTTGTGTATATACATATATATAATTCATATATAATTTTAATAACTTTTATATTTCAATAACTGTATAAATATATTGTTATTTACCTCACACTTGTGATGGTGGAGGGCTTTAAGCATCCTTTATACATGCTTATTTTCAGTCTGAATACTTTCTTTACTGAGTACCTACTAAAATATTAGCTTAACTTTCTTGGACTGTTTTCTTCCTTTTTATAATAATGTAATATCCTTTTCATGTTTCCATGGTGAGTAATTACATTTTCACTAAAGCAAACTTGTTTATCACGTCTTATGATGCATGCATGCTGCTAATAATATTTCCACTTGACGTGTGATTTCATGTAATCTCCACTATTGTTTATTAGTTATCCTTTCACTTAGTTCTGGTTTTTTATTTACTGTTAAGTGATATTTTTATATTTGCAATCATCTATCAGGAAATATTAAGTCAATTCATGTAAGTATAAAATGTGCACATCATTTCCATTAGAGATAGTTATTTCTGTCTGTTCTCTTTCAAACTGTGAAGCAGAACATCACACTACTTACCTTCTGAATGAATACACATATATGCACACACATGCACACGACACCCTCACATGGATATGAGGAGCTGGGATGATAGCTGCACACCAAAGAAAGCAATGGATCCTTTCCTTCCAAACGAGAGCTATAGGGCTGTAGCTCAAAGATGGAGCATTTGGCTGTGCAATGCAGACGTGGGGAGATGGATTGGGAAGGAGGTAAGGAGAAAGGGAATGAAGGATAAAGGGAAAGCAAAGGGGAGAGAGACACACCCACGGAGAAGAGAGATACTCTCGTAACTGATGTCCATCCTGACAGTAAGACCCTCCACTGGGAGCACGAGACTGCAAATCAAGGCTCATCTGTCGATCAGAGGAATTCCCTTGCCTGTAGGTCACCACACCTTTCGGATCTCTCTTTT
>PVHP010054038.1:0-10587 GCA_004024765.1 Zapus hudsonius | reverse complement strand
TTTGGGACTTCCTTGGTGTCCAGTGTGCTACGATGAAGCAAGCTGCCCAGTGGGAGAAGCTCGTATGGACAAGGCGATGGGTAGCTTTGGCTGATGAGTGAGGAACCAAATTTTCCAAAGAGCACAGCAATGCACTGGAAAGAAAGCGGCATCTTCCTCAGATGAGGCAAGACAGCTGTCCCAGGTGACACCTCATTGTAAGTCCCTGAAAGATGAAGCAGCTGAGGGCTGGAGAGATGGATCAGCGGTTAAGGCACTTGCCTCCAGTGCCTAAGGCCCGGGGTTCAATTTCCCAGGACCGACATATGCTAGACCCACAAAGTGGTGGCTCTGATGCCCCCCTCTCTCTCTCAATCTCTGTATCTCTGCTTAAAAAATGAATAAATAAAATATTTTTTTTAAAAAAAGATGAAGCACTGAGCTGCCTGACTCCCAGCCCCCAGCAATCTGCACCCTTAGGTCATGATGAGAAGAGCTCATCTTGCCCAACTAGTCATGGAGCTCCCGGCTCTGGTGTATCTAGTTTAAATGCTATATTTTATTGAATATTATATTAAAATTATTTATTGATTTGAGAGAGAGGGAGGAAGGGAGAGAGAGAACAGGTGCCATAGGGCCTCCAGCCACTGCAAACAAGTCCCAGATGCATGTGCCACCTTGTGCATCTGGCCTTATGTGAGAGCTGGGGAATCACACCAGGGTCCTTAGGCTTTATAAGCAAGCGCCTTAACCACTGAGCAATCTCTCCAGCCCTATTTATTTTTGATGATTTCATGCATAGAACATATTTTGATGACATTCACCCCCACTACTCTCTTTTATTCTCCTCTTACTCCCTCTGAACTCCGTCTTCCCCACTGCCCGTCCTCTGTGGTCTAAACGCAGGATGTCCCTCACAGCCTTGTGAATTTGTCATGAAGCCTCATCTCATATCCCAGCTGATGGAGCCTTTGAGTGGTGGAGCCTAGCTGGAGGAGGTGTGTCGGCCTTGGGATTTTATAGCCAGCCCTACTGCCGCTGCTGGCAAGCTCGTGCTCTCCTTCCTTCCTGCTGTTATGGAGCTGTGACACCCAACGTCCTGATTCCCATCAGAATGACAGACACTTCCTCTCAAAGCTTCCAGCCAGCCTTTCTTTCCCAAGCTGCTTCTGGTCAGGGTTTGTCCCAGCAGTGAGATGACAGCTGTCACCCACTCCCACGCCTTTTTTCCACCGCACTGTGAGTTTAACTAAAGTTGCCTGTGTGAGCGCGGGTGGAGGGTCATTTACTGAGCATGAGCGACTTATCAGTGGCTACACCATTCATGAAAATGTCTCCTCCTCGCCCAGCAGCCATTAACTGTCACTAGATCCTCAGGGGGAGATAGGTCCTCATGAGCCCTCTCCCACCCACGACAGAATGCTGATAAGTCCAGTCTTGTGATGGTAACTATCTATTTTTTTTATTTATTGTCCATAATGAGTTACATTATTTAATGGGCTAACAATGAGTTGTTATCCCCAGGTCCCCTAAGCCCCTCTTCCCCATCCCCAGTCAGCTGGATATCCTCCCATGTGGGTCGTCTGGATCAGTCCTTGGGGCTGGGGGCCATGAATAGCCTAGTATTCAGCCCGCATCTCCTGGCCCAAGTGTGTTGTTACTGAGGGGTGCCATGCCTCTGGATCGTCTCCCCCACCATGGCTTTCACAATCTTTCCGCCCCCTCTTCTGCATAGTTCCCTGAGTCGTGGTGGGTGAGTATTAAGGCTGCTTTATTGTTGAGAACTTAGGGGTCTTTGGGTCAAAAATCATTGGTGTCTGTCTCACTGGCTTATCTTGTGTTGACTGATTGGCTGTGGCTGTGGGTCACTTGTTCATCCCATCATTCTCTTCTGGGTTCCATATGGATCCTCCATGGTATGTCAGGGGTGGCTCATCTCTTATCAGGATGTCAGCTATTGGCCTGCAGTTCATTGGTAGGGTAGGATAAGCCACATCTCTCTCGCTGCAGTCTGAAAGAGACAAACAGAATCTCCGCCAGAGAGTGAGATCAGTATAGGTTAACTGAGATACACATTTATGAATTGGCTAGATTCTATTCTCTATTCAATCACTCACCTAGTGCATCTCTCATTGGGGGCCCAAGAGTCTGG
The DNA here is from genome assembly GCA_004024765.1 of Zapus hudsonius. Classification (NCBI taxonomy): domain Eukaryota; kingdom Metazoa; phylum Chordata; class Mammalia; order Rodentia; family Dipodidae; genus Zapus; species Zapus hudsonius. Next base: position 8,456 of record PVHP010054038.1, on the reverse strand, counting down.
CTCCCAGTGCATTTTGCCCTAAGTTCCCAGTTCCAGTTAAAGGCTCCCCCTTACTAAATGGATTATTTGGCCAAATTTAAAAGCTGTTGATTGCTTCCCCCAGGCTTTGGCTTCTCCATTGCACAAGTGCTCCTTTCTTAGTTTGCTGTTCTCTCCCAGTAGGAAGTGTGGTCAGCCTACTCATGGCAGCAGACTGTGTTTCATGCCAGTGGTCTCTGTTTGCTCCAGCTGTTGTTGACCAGCTTCCCCTGGCAGCTTCTGCAGTGCCTTCCAGCACTACACTAACTACCAACTCAGGGCTGGTTACTATTCCAGACCTCAAAGGGTCTCTCAATGCTGATCGATGGTTTTCTGTAGTTTCTTCAGCAACAGGATCCTGCCTCAGGCCTGGGGTGGGCATTCAAGAGCTTTGACAGAATCCTGTCTTGTTTTTGGGACCTCATGGGTCACTTTGGTCAACAGCTGAGTGAGGGAAGGAGGCAATGACTGGGACCAGGAGTTGCCAGACTGATCAATTTTTCACAGGCTTAGATTCTCTCCCTTTCTATTCACGACCCCTATTACCAGATGATGCCCACTACTTGCTCAATAGATTACAGTATGCTCGTGAGGATTTTATGATTTTGAACCCATTTTGGTTTAGCTTCATGCTTAAGTCATTCCTCCCCCCCCCATCCTTTACCCCTCATTCATACCCTCTCGCTTCTTTCTACTGGACTGTGTAGAGTTACTATCTATTTTTCAACACCATCATTATAAAGCTGGAACCTGTAGCTCTGTGCTCCGTTGGAAAGTACCTTGTACACTCTTCCGATGTTGTGGAAGACGAGGTCATCCATGTGGAAACCAAGCATCTCTCTTCCATAAATACTTTAGGTCATCCACTGCACGGCAATGGATTATACAGTCCACAAATCACTAACCTCTGGCATCCTCCTGCTGCTCTGAGGACCTGTCAATAGGTCTTCCTTGCTTTCCCGTAGCACCAACATGAAAGAAAGCAGGGGAAGCTCAGCTCCAAAATGTGCTCTGTGTGTTTCTAGGAGCCCTGGCAGAGGCAGGATGCTCAGAGGATCGTCAGGAAAGCACTGGTCAGATGATGCATGACATGGTCGGCTGGACATCCTTAACCAAGCTGGAGGTGTGTGGAGGGAGTGGAGAGACAGAAAGTGGTCCAGGTATGGAAGGAAACCTGCCCGCTTCACAAAGCCTGGAGAAGTGCTTTAGTCTTTGCCAAGTGATTCCTTTTCAAATCGGAGGCTCTGTGGCCCACCCAGCTATCGGGGCTCCCGCTGAATGACAGACGCACACCTGTTGGAGGAGAAGGTGCTGTGGTGGGACACACCCATTTACGTCTCAGTTTGCATATCATGAAATTTTAGGATGCATCTGAGTCTATTAAGTTAGCTTTACAATAATAGAAAGTGGAGCTGGAGAGATGGCTCAGTGGTTAAAGGAATTTGCTTGCAAAGTCTCATGACCTTGGTTCCAATACCCATAAAAATCCAGATGCACAAAGTGTCTTATGCATCTGGAGTTTGTTTGCAGAGGCAAGAAGCCCTGGTGTGCTCATTTGTTCTCTTTCTCTGTCAAATGAATAAATATAATAATTAAAATGATACACAAATGGGGTTGGGGAGATGGCTCACAGAAGCACAATAATTTAAGTGGGAATCCCCAGAAGTCACATATAAAGACAGGTATAGTGGAGGGTGCCTGTGATCCCAGCACTGGAGAAGCAGAGACAGGAGGAGCCTTGCTGGCCAGAGACTCTAACCGAATCAGTGAGAGAACCTCTATCAAAAAAACCAAGGCGGAGCGCCATTGAGGAAGATATCCAGGGTCAACCTCTGGACTCCGCATGAGCTCACATTCAAGAACCCTTACACACACACACACACACACACACACACACACACACACACACAGAAGAAACACTCACTCTCTCTGGAGCGGGGGCCGTGCTGCTGGTCTTCAGTAATCAGTCGCACTGAAGGAACTCAGCTCTAAGAATCTCTGAACAGTTGTAAACAGAGCTGGCCTTTGAGGCCAGCAGATAACAGAAGTGTGGGCTGTGTGACCTAAATTACAGGAGGCAAGCCCCTCGGAGGAAACCCACACGCCATTTGACACCGTGCCCCACTTTCCAAGTGTGGGACGTTCCCCCCTTCTCTTTTTTTTCTTATATCTTTTAAAAACTGTGATCAGTATCTTTTCTTTCTTCAACTTCCCTCAAAAGCTATAGAAAAGACGCAGAAGTGAGGGAAGGGGCCCCGAGGAGTGCCACGCAGGCTGCCATACCTTCCTTTATGTGGGTTTCATCTGCAGAGGTCCATGTGTCTGTGAATTGACACAAGGTGTCCCCCAGACCTTCATTCTGTCTGCAGAACTTCAATGAGCCTGAGCGAGCACAAAGGAAGCCTACAGGCCTTTGTTGGAGCTCCAGGAGAGGTGGGAAGGACACCATGTCCACCCATGGTGGCTGAGCTCCTTCTTAAGGTGGCCCATTCCTCTCCCATCACCCAGAGTCCTCACTGAGCACGGGATCCACCATGTCCTGCTCATAGGCGATACTGTCCAGGCAAAGAGAGAACCAAGAGTCAGGCTCTGGCTCAAAGGATGCTGTTCCAGGGGGTTAGAAATAGAAGAGCAGGCAGGGTGTGGACAGGGCCCAGAGGTGTCTGTGGTGGCAGCTCCCAAAGTAACCAGGTGTCGTAGTCAGCCACACGCCGCTGGGATGAATCTCCAAACCACGCACGATTATGGGGAGGAAAATATTTATTGAACAGATCCAGGGGCAGAAGTTAAGGGAAGGCTGGCCCCCTTTCACAGAAGCGAGCAGAGACAGAGACAGAAGCCCAGCACCAGCACCACAAGCAAGCACTCTCCAACTAACAAAAGGAAATCCAGGCTTGAGCTCAGACTTCTTTTTGCATAGGTATAGCTCAAATTCCAGACCCACCCCAGAAACACCTTAGGGTTGAACCCTAGGATCTGGCCAAGGTGACACACTTCCTCTAGCCAGAACTCGCTGGAGATAATTTACAATTTTAATAAACCCTTCATTCTTTTGGGGGACATTTATTCAAAACTACCACACCAGGGTAGGAGGGCTCCTGGACAGGACGGAGAGACATAATGATGGGGCAGTGGGCACCGCTTGCCACCACTGAATGTCAAGGAAGAACAAGCCAAGCCAATTCTGCTGTTGAAGGGTTTAGATCAGTCACGTGACCTTGACCTTTGGGTTCCATGGTCCCTCGAGAGTGGGAACATGGGTACCAGAGTTCAAGACAAGGCTGGGGTGTGGGGGTCAGGGAGACCCTGCATAAGCTTTACTTTCCTCACTAACAAGATTCAGACCAGGTGTTCAAGTCCAGGAAAGTGGAGGCTTCCTGTTCTGAGTAGAACTGTGTAGAAGCGAAGGCTGTCCTCACACAGGTTTGTGTTCTCACTTTGCCTTATCTAGTGGTTCAGCAAACTTCAGGCCAAGATGGACACCCAACATTTGAAGAAGCAGATGAAAATCCTCTCCAGGGAAATCTCTACAGACAAGACTCCAATGTACCCAAGTTCACCTGCCAGAAAGTGAGTCCCCAGGAGCAAGAGAACAGAGATACCAACAGAATCAGGTCTGCACAGACTCCATCTATGAAAGGCTTGATGTGTGCTTCTTCCCTCTGTATGAATGGATGGCAGGCCGCTCTAGATGGTGCTGTCAGCGTGACAGGGAGAGGTCATATCTGCGTGGTCTTTGAAGACACAAGATCACGCAGAGATGGATCAGATGTAAGACAGAAGCCAAAAGTCATGTTGAGAGTTTGGATCTGGGCATAAGGATACCTGGGCCAGCATTGTCTCTCCCAGGAGCAGCTTGACCAGCGACCAGCCCAGGATAGCAGGTGGCTTCTGGGCCCACCTCACTGCATTCTTCTGACTGTGGCCCAGAGAGGGGGGAGGGGAAGGTGGAGGGAGAGGGAGAACTCAGGCTTGCAGTTTATCCAGGTTCTAGTGTGTTTCAGACTACAAGTGACAACATACGGGATGCAGAAACTCCAGGGTAGTTTCACATGAAGGCTCAGAATGTAAGAGCGATCATGTTCCTCCCTGGCACCCAGGAACATAGCCAGAGAACAATTAGACCAAAGGCGTCCCTGCACAAGATGAGTTTTAGGGACCAAGAGCTGAACAAAGAAGCCCACCAAGGGAACTGAGAAGGCTGAGTCAGAGGAGAGGTGGAGACCGTACTGAACTCATGGTGAGGAAATGTACAAGACTGTGCCCCTGGGGAGGCAGGGACCCTCATGGGAGGCAGGGACCCTCGTGGGAGGCGGGGACCCTCATCGGAGGTGGGGAGCCCTCGTGGGAGGCAGGGAGCCCTCACTGGGATGCTGCTGGCAAGTTGAGTTAGCGAGACCTGGGTATCCACCATTGGGTTTGGGTGAAGACCCTTGGTGACAGGAATAAGTGTAACTTCCCTGAAATGATGGGGAAATGGATGTGGGGGCAGGGAGGGCAGGGCAGGAGGAAGAGACATGAGCAGAGTTTCACGAAGTGGGAATCAGGAGGCTTTGGAAGCTGCTCTAGAGACGGAGAAATGGACGATCTTCTGGGTGAGAGGGAGTCGAGGGGATCTGGGTGCTGATGGAGAAGAAGTTTGAACGCTATGGCTTTGCACAGGGGGAAACGGACTCCCTCCCGGAACAGCAAGAGAGCTGACATCAGACTGGAGCCAGGACTTGCCAACCCGAATCTCAGTGGGAAAGTGGATCTATGAATACTTTACGGTGGTCAGTTTTGCATTTTGTAAGAAGGAAAGAGAATAGAATGGATGTTGAAGTCTGAGACAAAAGAAAGCAGAGAGAAGTCTAAGAGGTGGGGAGGTGGATTTCTGGGCAATCCCTGGAGCTGTGGTCATGCTGTGATGTGGAGCCTCATCCTGTGGAATAATGGTGCTTAAGGAATGATCAGGAAGCAGTTACCACAGAGCAGAAGCCTCTGTGGGAAGAACAGAAAGGAGGTGCCACTTCTAGGAACCAAGTGAAGGGAATGGAGAAAGAAATTTACAAAAGAATCGCCACACAGGGTTCCGAAGGACCCAAGACAGAACATTCTGGAAGGGAGACAGGGACATCTCTGGACACACACATACTGGGTCCTGAAGAAAACGGAAACATCGGAGCATAACAATACTTCAAGAAGTCATTCAACACAGTTCCCAGAAATAAAAATCAATCCACAGACTTAAAGGCCACACCAAAGCCAAGTACCAATTACATAATGTGAGGATCACGCCATGAGGGAGGTGAGGGGGACCCAAAGCACAGAGCTTTTCGAGTTCCCATGACAAAACCTTTCACTCAGTCATTATTAACAATTGAAATTTATTGCACACAGTTCTGGAAGCCACACGTCCAAACAGACACTGAGAGATTTGATATCAGCCGAGGGCCAGGTCTTTATAATGGGACTGTTAGTCATGTCCTCGTCCCTGCATTGTAAACCTAACCGTGGACGGTCGCCGAGCAGCATTTGAACTCTGGACTATAGAAACATCCAGATGGCTCAGGCTCAGTGTGCTTGCTGGACAAGCAGGAGGGCCTGAGAAGGCCAAGTTCAGTCCTCGGTGCCATGTCAAAAGCTGAGCAGGGAGCATGATCACACATGCCTGTAACACCAGCCATGTGTTACATGGAGACCAGAGACTCACTGGAGTTCTCTGCTAGTCAGCCAGTCGGACCAAAAAGAGACAAAGAAAGCATTCTTCCTTTGAACCCCCAGAACACACGCCCTTCTCACATTCAAAGAGAAATTATTCCACCGCAGCAGCCCCCAAGATCTCAGCTCTTGAGGTCAAAGCACACCTAAACATCATCTGAGTCCAGATAAGCTGAGGCTCCAGATGTGGTCATCTGCAGGCAACTTTCTCTCCAGCCACCAGCCTGTGAAAGCAAAGCAGCTGTGACCTTCCAACACAAGCCATGAATGACACAGGCATACAGTTGATACCCTTGTTCCAAAATAGGAGGTGTGGGAGGCAGAGACGGATAGCTGGTCCCATCCTAGCTTGCTTGGCTATCTCATGGTAGGTGTGCAAATATTCAGAGATGGGGTACAGGTGGAGGTGGTAGGTCGGGGCGCTGGGAGCATGCCATGGAAGGGCATATTTTGTTCCTAGTGATTTTTGCTCTGCCTTGCTTCCTGGACACTGCGAAGTGAGTAGCCTTACTCTGCCACACATCCAGCAGAATCCCTGTCGCTTCACTTTAAATCTAGCCACAGATGGTGTATTAGTTACATCCTTATTGCTATGACAAAATACCAGACACCCACAACTGAAGGAAGGAGGATTGATTTGGACTTATAATCAAGGGGGACAGTTCATCGTGGCAGGGAAGCACACAGAAGGAGCAAGAAACTGCTGGTCTCATTCAGTCCACCGTCAGAAAGCAGAGAGCAATGAATGTTTGATAAGCCCTCTTTCTCCTTTATACAGACCAGGAACCCCAGCCCATGGGATGATGTCACTCGCAGCTCTGTGATTCCTACCTCAATAAGAAACTCCCTTACAGACATTCCCAGAGATGTGCTTCCTATGCGATTCTAGACGCTGTCAAACTGACAATTCTGGTTAACCACCTCAGAGAGAAACCTCTAACCAATGAGCCAACGCAGGCCTCTCCTTCTTAAATGAATCTTGCATTATCTCATCACAGGCATGGAAGATTGACTGCATATTCCATCCTCTGGATGTGCTGGGTTGGGTGGTGTCCCCATGCTCCAGGCCATCTGCCCTCAGGAGTCCCCTGGGGGGTTCGCAGGCAGCAGCTCTCCTGAGCTGGAGCTATGCACTGGGCACTTGACTTTTCTGGGTCTCTAAGGCAGTTGGGGGTGTAGGCAGCCAGGTCCTAAGCTCCCAGCTGCACACTGCCTGAGTGAGGTCTCACAGGGTGGCCCTGTCTCTGTGGAAGTTCCCTACGTGGGCCCTGCTAGAAATACCCTCCTCTCTTTATAAAAAAGACTGAGACTCTTCGAGTGGTGAAAGACAGACTGGTTATTTTCGATCTTGCAATGCTGGGCACAACCCAGAAAGAAATGGCAGTGTAATATTGTCTAAGAACTGGAAGTGACTCTTAAAGACTTGTCATGGTTTGATCCATGTCCCCCACAAACAAATGAATGTGTTCTGATAGATCCTCAGCTGATGGCAGTTTGGGTTTTACAACCTCAATGAAGCTGTGTTGTCAGGGGCGGGCTTATGGGGTTATAAGCCAGCTTCCCCTTGCCAGAGTTTGGCACACCTTCCTGCCACTGTTTGCAGTGCTGTGGCAGAGGTGATGTCCAGCCCTCTGCTCATGCCACCGTTTTCCCTGCCAGGATGGAGTCTCCCCTCGAGTCCGTAAGCCAAATAAACCCATTCCTCCACAAGCCGCTTTTGTTTGGGTTCTTTCTGGGCAGCAACTAGAAAGCTGACCGCAACAAGATTTTAACCACAGGTTCCTGCTCCCTCCTCCCCGTGGCTGGGCACTTGTCCAGGTACAACCTTCCAGGTGTTCTAGTCTTACCCCCACCCTCAGGTTCTTTAGCTTGTTGGACTGATGTTGGTTCCGATTCTGTGTTCTGAAGACATGAGGTCTCTAACCTGCACCCTGGGACTTGGATATCTACAGACCTCAAAGTAACTGAGTTCAGTACCTGGCTCTCTATAAATTTCCACTCTGCAGAAAAAAAAAAAAATCAAAAGGACAGGCGTTCAATGCTTCCTGTTTCTTAAGTCTGCAAACTCAAATCATGTGAGGTTTTCTTAAATATTGACGGAGAGCCATCATCGTGCTCTTTGTCAGAGTCAAGGCTCTCTGGACAGCATCCATCTGAGCTCCAGGTGGAGGCAGCCATGACGGGATGGCAAAGCTGCACACACAAATGTCTCAGGGCCTGGGCCTCCTGGAGGGGAAGCCCAAGCCCCATCTGGGTTTAGCTCAGCACAGATGGGGTGGACAAGATAACTTGAGCAGGGGCGCAGGGGGTAGAGCCCCCAAAGCCGGCACTGAGGGCCTCTGGTGTACAGTGCAGCCCATGAGGGCTCCTGAATGTCTCCGGGAACATGTTGGACCCCTCTGTCCAATCCAATCCCTATATGCTTGTGGTTCTCACTGTCCAAGCTCCCATCAGGAGGGCCCTCACTGCCCAAGCTCCCATCAGGATGGCCCTCACTGCCCAAGCTCCCATCAGGAAGGCCCTCACTGCCCAAGCTCCCATCAGGAGGGCCCTCCCTGCCCAAGCTCCCATCAGGAGGGCTCTCACTGCCCAAGCTCCCATCAGGATGGCCCTCACTGTCCAAGCTCCCATCAGGATGGCCCTCACTGCCCAAGCTCCCATCAGGATGGCCCTCACTGCCCAAGCTCCCATCAGGAGGGCCCTCACTGCCCAAGCTCCCATCAGGAGGGCCCTCACTG
>PVHP010054037.1:0-10573 GCA_004024765.1 Zapus hudsonius | reverse complement strand
TATGGAGGAGGAGGGGAGCTCTGGAGGAGGGGGCTCTAGAGGAGGGGGGCTCTGGAGACTATACCGGATCTGACCCAGCTTCAGTGACTCTTAGGCAGTTTGTTCCTTTTCCCCAACCCACAATGTACTTTTCTTCTTCCTTCTTTCCCTCCACATCTAAGTTTTCTACTTCTCCAGGGTATGAGAGACAGACTTTTGACTGGGAGACCTACTTGGAGAAGACCAAGTCGAAAGCTGCTCCATCGAGACTCTTTAACATGGTGAGGAGACCCCAGGAATGGAGTAAAGGGGTCTTGGGGCTGGCTCTGCCTACTAGTATTAGTGGGGGCAATTCCAGCCCCTTTTCTCAAGTCTCCTGCTGGGATGAGACACTTCCAGAGAAGTCTTCCACTGTAAGGTGGGCACTCCTTTCCCTACTTCTGGGTGAGCTACTGGGGCAGGGCACTGCACAGCTGCCCACTGCCTGCTTCTCCCCCAGGATTGCCCCAGTCATGGCTTCAAGGTGGGCATGAAGCTAGAGGCCGTGGACCTGATGGAGCCCCGGCTCATTTGTGTGGCCACAGTGAAGCGGGTGGTGCATCGGCTCCTCAGCATCCACTTTGATGGCTGGGACAGCGAGTATGACCAGTGGGTGGACTGCGAGTCTCCGGACATCTATCCTGTCGGCTGGTGTGAACTCACCGGCTACCAGCTCCAGCCTCCTGTGGCTGCAGGTCAGGTCGGATTAGGGCCCCCAAAGCTATGAGGAGCTCGTGATTCCTCGTCTGCCTTTTTCCTTCCTACCAACTGCTTCTTCCTGTGCCCAGCTCAGTCTGTGGCCCGCAGAGCTCCTTCCTTCATTATGGCCACTCTGTCATATGCCTGGGCCCTCTGTGTACCCAGATAAACACCGCCCCCCACCTTAATCTCATTGTTCAGCTGTAGCTTCCCTTCTTGGGGTGCCCGGTGTGTGAGGTCAGAGGTTTCAGGAAGTGCCCTGTATCTTCCTAGAACTCTCTTCTCATCTCTTTTTCTTGTCTTTCAAATAGAACCAACCACACCTCTGAAGGCCAAAGAGACCACAAAGAAGAAAAAGAAACAGTTTGGAAAGAAAAGTAAGGCCCCAAACAGCCAGGCACTGGTTCCTGGTACTGCCCCTGCACAGCTCTCCTGGGGTCCTTTTCTTTGCCTCCATGGGCCTGCACCTGTGCCTTTGGGGACCCAAACACAAATAAAGGATGTAGTCTCTGGCTGGTCAGGATGCTAAGGAAATGGCTGAAATTTGAAAGAAGGGGTAGCCTGTCTTGGCTGCTACAGACTTAGAAAGAATCATGGTTCCTAAGCATCCCACAGCTGTTAGGTTTATGGGAAAAGGCCTTGGGAGAAAGACAATGGCTTCCTGAGGCTTCTCTTCCCTCCTGAAGGGTAGGGGCACAAGCAGCTGCTGGATGCACAGGCTGTACCTGGCTGTTGGGGTGTATCCTCAGCAGATCCTGAGCCCAGAGGAGTAGGTGATCATGCCACCCTCGCTGTAGGCCCATGAAGGTCAGGTGGTTCCACAACATGAGCCACATGGAGAAGACGTGCTGAGAGGGGACAAAACCCAAGCCAAGATACCTGAGGGGGTGGCATGATTCAGCTGGGGAGGCTCTGTGCCATTCAGAGTGGCAGAGACTGAAAGGTGACACTTTACAGGTTAAGAAGTCAATGATCGGAAAAAAAACCTACCAACTATAACTGCTGTGACCTCAGGGCACATGGCCACTAAGGGGCGTTGTCAGGATTGGAGTCCAGGCCCACTTGCCCCTCCACCACAATTCTGACCTGTGGCATGAGACCCAGCCCTCCAGATTTGATACTATTTTTATTCATAGGGAAAAGAATCCCACCAACCAAGACCAGGACCCTGAGACAGGGGTCCAAGAAACCCTTGCTGGAGGATGACCTGCAGGCTCCTGGGAGAGTCTCATCAGAGCAGATTCCTGGTGAAAGTAAGAGCTTCTGGGCTGGGTTGAGGCAGAGCCAGCTGGCTCCATTCTCAGAGGTGGCCTCGTTCCTTTCCTACCTGGGCACAAAAGAGTAAAGTTAAGTTTGAAGGGAATTTTCCAGGCACTAAATAGTTCTTTGACCACTGAACCTGGAAAGCCTCCTAAATGCCCCCCACCCAACTCTGAACCGAGCTCTGCCGAACTCTGCCCCTCTGCGCTACATGTGTTCAGCAGGGTAGGTAGCAGACTGCCTGAATGGGTTGTGCCCAGGATCTTAGCCCTCCGGGAGGGCGAGAAGGGTAAAAGTTACCCCTGATCCCCAGCCCCCAACTCTTACAGCTTCACATTCATTCTCTGTTCCTTGGCCACCTTCCCTCCAGTTATTGCTGTATATGTGAAGGAAGAGCATCAAGACCCCTCCTTGCCTGAAAAGTCTTCTAGTCCAGAACTACCTGTCCCCGTCGAGAGCATCAAACAGGAGAGGGACTACTGAGCCTTCCCCTGACTAACTGAAGTCAGGCCCCCGTCATGGAGCACAGTGAAGGCCTGGCTTCTCGACTGCCAGCCACCCCCAACAAGTTTGGAGACAACCTTTTCATCCTGGAGTTCGAAGGCTGTACACTGAAAGACTAGTCTGGGTCTCCTGAGGCCCCTCTCCCTATTGGCCAGGCCTATGTGACTTCGAGCGTCTGATGCCCCCAAACTGGTCTGAGCAACAACCCCAAGTTCTGGAGCTGGCACACCCTCCCGTGGATGGACACTGCTCCCAGCACACTGGGAGATTAGACTGTGGTGTGTGGGCCTGCCCGAGCCAATGAGCTATGAGTAAAGATCTGGAGGAGCTGTGAGCAGGAATGTCCTGTGGCTAACATTGGTGGTAGGACAGAGCAGCCTCCCACCCTGGGTGGGCGCTTTGTACCACTCTGGCAGGTAGCTGAGAAGTGACCAAGATAATGAGCTTGGGTGATCTGTGAGGTGGCCTTGACCTGTTAGCAAGAGCACTGAGTCCATTTCCTGAAAGGAACAGTAAGGGAGATTTGAGGGACCTGTGCCCCCAGAGAGGACTTGGTGTTAGGGGCTAAAGCCAGGCTGCTTACTGCTTGGACATGGGATCTTGACTCATGTACCATGGGACCCTGCCTGAGCCTAAATGCTGTGGAGCCTACCTTGGGTTAAACTTGGACCTTGAACCAAGGTGGCCTTAAAAGGGGGGGGGGGAATCTTCCCTAGTTTTCCCCAGTGCTTCTGGGGTAAGAAAAACAAGACGTGTAAACACTTTTAGTGTCCATGGGTTTTTTTGTTGTTGTTGTTGTTGCTTTTTTTTTTTTGTATGTACATAGTATGTGGTGTGGGCCTATGGAGGCCTGAGAATGTCGGGGATCCCTCTCAATTGCTTACCCACCTGTGTTTCCTTAGGAAGGAGTCTCTTACTGATTGTGGAGTTTGCTGTTCATGAGTCCCAGTCACCAGGATTATAGACATATGGCCAAGCCTAGCTATTTCTGTGGGTGCTGGGGGACTGAACTCCAGCTGTCTCAGGACCCCATAGGCTCTACTCCTTACACAAGAACCAACCACTGAGCCATCTCTAGCCTGGTTTCCATACCTGCTGAAACTACACACCTCTGGAGGTTTCCTTGGTACCTGTCCATGCTTTCGTCTGCTTTTGTTTTACCCACTTGAATGTGTTGTGTTTGAGCCCGGGTGGCAGAGCCACAGTCAGCTCTGGGTATCCACCTGTTTTGGATAGAGGCAGTGGGGCCTGCGGGTCCCCCTGTGCTGTAAGAGCTGCAGCTGTGCTGCTGTGTAGCACTTCTCTGGCCTGGCCCCATGATGCCTTGCACTTGCAGGCAGCCTGTGCACTGGTCTGTCAGCTGCCCATTGTGGGCTGTGCTCAGGATTGGGGCAGCTTCATCCCTGACTTGAGATGCAGGAGCCCATCCATTGCAGGCTGGGGCCGGCTGTTTCTGGGCTGGTTGAGAGAATTTAGTACTATCTTCCCCACTGAAGGTACTTAGCCCTACCCTGTGCAGAACCCTGGACCAGAAAGAAACCTGATTGATATTACAGCATGATTCTTCAAACATAAGGTTTGGAAATCACTGGAAGGCCACAGGAATGAGGTAGGTCTCTGTTCAGAGTGCTGTGCCTCGCTTACCACACCTGCTCCGAGATGAGGTATCTGGGGAGTTGACAGCCCCCAGAGGACATTGGCAAAAAGATGCTTTGCTCAGCATCTCAGGTGGGAGAATAGGCTTGGATGCCTATAGGTGCCATAAACACGTGATCCATGGCAAGAGGGCAGAGCTGCCATGTTTGGCTGCCATGCCTGGCCTGGCCTCCTCTCCCCCTCCTTAGCTTGGATGTGGCAATTCACTTGCTGACCTGACTTGCAGAGTGTTCTCTGACACAGCACAGAGGGCAAAGCAATGAAGCATGTTACCTGTCATCAGCCCTGTGGGCCCTTCCTCCTGAACAGCCACCCTGTCTCATCCCCTTTCCCAAAGCCGCTAGTTTCCCAAGGGTGAAGCCTTCCCTGTCCCTAGTGTCCAGCTTGGGTCAGGCACAGAGTTGGGCCAGTAGTGTTGGTGAAATGTAAGTGCATGGCTGGGCGTGGTGGCGCATGCCTTTAATCCCAGCACTTGGGAGGCAGATGTAGGAGGATCACCCTGAGTTCAAGGCCACCCTGAGACTACATAGTGAATTCCAGGTCAGCCTGGGCTAGAGTGAGACCTACCTCGAAAAACCAAAAAAAAAAAAAGAAAGAAAGTGCATGTATCTGGGTTGTTGGTGCCTAGAGGGGTCAGGATTCTATTTGGACAAGGTCTCATTCTCCAGTCCAGGTTGACCTCGAACTCATGTCCCTCCTGCCTTGGCCTCTGGAATAAAGAATGAGATAAGCATGTGCCTACATGCCAGGCTTCAGTGTGATTTGTGACAGAAATGTTGACATTTTGGACTTTTTTTTTTCGAGATAGGGTCTCACTCTAGCCCAGGCTGACCTGGAATTCACTATGTAGTCTCAGGGTGGCCTTGAACTCAATGTGATCCTCCTACCTCTTCCTCCAGAGTGCTGGGATTAAAGGCCTGTGCCACTACACCTGGCTATTTTGGACATTTTTACTTAAGGCTCAGAAAGAACCTTATGCCTCCGCTTGCCTTTGGGTGGGAAGTGAAGGTCTCAGTAGAGGACCACCAGGGAGCACCATAGGTCCTGCTTGCTCACCAGGCCCTGAATGAGCTGCTCCCAAGATTGTAAAGTCCATCTCTAGTCAGCACTTGGCTTTTTAAACGGGCTATGGTGGCTTCAGGTGGCGTGAGGACCTCTCGGGCTACTTGATCCTTGTGGGTTTCTGAGACCACCTGCCTCTATCTACTTCCCACGTGCTGGAGACAGTGGACGCACCCAGCTCCATGGGTCCACACTTCAACCTTTACTAACACGGGCCTGGCAAGTGTAACTGTCTCTAAAGCTAGCTTCCGGTGTGGCTTCTAAAACAACTTGTTTTTGTTTTTCCGAGGTAGGGTCTTGCTTTTTGGCCCAGGCTGACTTGGAATTCACTGAGTCTCAGGCTGGCCTGGAACTCATAGCAATCCTCCTACCTCTGCCTCCCTAGTATGGGGAATAAAGGCATGGGCCATCACGCACAGCTTGTTGGATCTTAATAGAGGATCATCCTCACAGCCTACCTCCATAAGGAACAATGATCAGTTATGGGTTGAATTGTTTCCCTAGGAAATACAGGATCTTGTAACTGTCTTACCTTTTTTGTTTGTTTTACTTTCAAGGTGGGGTCTATGCGATCCTCCTACCTCTGTCTGTTTTCATTAGTCTTCAAAGAGGTAATGAGGTTCATTAGGCTGGGCCCTGTGCCAATATGGCTGGTGTCTTTATCAAAGGGAAAATTGTGCCAACATATACTGAGGAAAGCTGGTATGAAGAGGGCATCACAGGGAGCAGTCACCGTAGCCAAAAGAGCATCTTCAAGCTCTGTTCTAGGCCACCAGTTGGTGGTACTTTGTCTTGGCAGCCCCAGGGAATTTAATGGCTCCAACTTTGAAATGCAGGTTCACAGGGAGGCAGAGCCTCTCCCCACCTTCCCCTGCATCATTTCCCTTCAAGGCCCCCCTTTTTTTTGGAGTAGCACAAGGCTGATTTCAAACCCTCGATGTAGTCTAGAATGACCTTGAACTTCTAACCCTAACTCTTCCAAGTGCTAGGACTGCAGGTGAGCACTGCTCCACCCAGTTAATGCGGTGCTGTGGATCAAACCTATAGCCTTGTGCTTGCTAGAAAATTAACTGAGCCCCATCTGCCCCATCTTTCTCTAGCCCAGGCTGGCTAAAATTCAGAGATCCTACTTCTGCCTCCTGAGTGCTGGGATGAAAGGCTTGTGATTTGCTTTAACAGAGTTCAAGTTGAGACAAGACAGTGAATGGCATGACAAATGGTCTCAACCTGTGTCTGAGTGCTAACACCCCTGCACTTCTACTCTTCTCCCTGGGGACAGCCGGGCCCTGAGATCAGCATGGGAAAGGGTGGAGTCAAAGACTTTCCAATACTGTGCTGGGAAGGCCACTGTCCCGCGGGATGAGCACATTGTTCGTTTCTTAAGGGGTGAGGAGAGGGAGTCAGGCCTGTCTCCTTGGGGACTTTGGGACCTGATCCTCCCTCCCAAGGGCCAACCTTGTCTGCTCCTTGATGTCTTCTCTTGATGGGGGTTCTCCTGGCGCTGGGCCTGGAGACTGGCATCTGCTTGGGCTTCCTGGCAGTCCATCCTGGGCAGACTTCAAAGACAGCAGCTGCAGCCTTCACCCTCTGGCCACGAGCACTGGGAGGGGTGGCACAGGTGGCACCCACCCGCAGGTTCAGCCCAGTGAGCCACCTGAGGATGAAGGAGAGTTTGGGGAGCCCTCTGTGGAGACACATAGGTGAAAGCTTTCCTGAGCAGTATAGGTGGTCCATATAGTATAGGGGGCAGGGGGCAAAAGAGGGGTGGGCTCTGCTGAGAAGCTGGCAACTCACTTCAACGTCAGGTCCCTTCTCTATAAACAGGATAAAGTGGTGACAGAAAGGGCTTACCACGAGCCAGATATTGCACACGTCAATGGAAACGCATG
Source organism: Zapus hudsonius (assembly GCA_004024765.1). Taxonomy (NCBI): domain Eukaryota; kingdom Metazoa; phylum Chordata; class Mammalia; order Rodentia; family Dipodidae; genus Zapus; species Zapus hudsonius. Next base: position 3,485 of record PVHP010054037.1, on the reverse strand, counting down.
CTGCCAGCAGCCACAGCAGGGCAAATAGGAGATTCCTTTCATCTCCCTTTCCCACACGGGCACCAAGAGGTTATGCGTCTTGAGTTAGCAATGAGAATCTCAGAGCCTGTGCTGACTGGAGTCCAGGTTTGCTTGACTCCAGGTTCTTGTTTTCTTTCTGTTTTGTTTTCAAACGGGGTCTCATGGAGCCCAGGCTGACCTTGAACTCACTATGTAGCCAAGGATGACTTTGAACTGGTATTTCTGCCTCCATCTCCCAAGTGCTGGGATTACAGGTGTGTGGCACCATGCTTGGCGTCTTGCTACTTATGTAGTCATATCAAATGTGCACATGTATGTTCTATGTAATGGACGAGGGACTCAAAGTTGTGAAAGGTCCACCTTAGGACCCCAGGACTAAAGGTTCATTCATGCTTGGTTCCAAGGGACCTCTAAACTGCTCAGCCACGGAGAGCCAGGGAGCCGTCAGGACTTCACTGGCCGTGGCTCTGGGTACCTGTGCAGCGGGAGCAGCTCGCAGTCACAGTGGAAGGGATTGCCACTGAGGTCAATGAGCTCAAGCTGGCTGAGACCGGGCAGGGCAGGGAGGGCCTGAAGTTGGTTCTTCTGCAGGTGCAGGCTCCGGAGCCCCGACCCCAAGCCTGAGAAGGCCCGGGGAGAAATCTGCAAGGAAATGCCAGGTCCCATTATGAGCTCCTGCCAGATGGGCTGCCCGGATCAGAGAGGGACCTCCATCCTTCCATGGAGGAAAGATGGAGATCCGAGGGGAGCCCAGGTAGGAAGGGTCGTGCTGGAGTCAAAACCTACGTGGGTCTCATGTCCAAGTCACCTTATGGCCAGAGCTCTCAACAGTAGGTAACCTTTCAGACCCAAATTCTTCTGTCCTCCATGCCCCCTGGCTAGGCCTCTAGCTGTGTGGCACACACGCGTGTCCACACCTGAACTCCCTAAGGGTGAGGGAAGTGCCAAGGTCTCAGATGATCGTGGCTGCAGGAAGGCAAATGTTAGCTGGGGAAATGAGCACCTCCTATAGGCTACGCTTCTTCCCGGAACCTGACCCGGTGCCCACCTGCTCCAGGCCACTGCTGTTCAGGAAGAGGTGCTGCAGGGACCGCCCCACAGCCTGGAAGGCCCCGTCCTGCAGGGCCCTGAGGGGGTTCCCCGAGAGCTGCAGCTCCAGGAGCGCAGGCAGCCCCTCCAGGGCCCGAGTGGGCACCTCCCGCAGCTGGTTCCTGTCAAGATATAGCTTCTCCAGCTCCAGAGCTGGGCCCAGCGCCCCAGGCGACACCTGGGTGAGGCGGTTCCCACTCAGATAAAGACAGCGCAAGGCCCGCGCTCCCGCCAGGGCCCCGGGTGCCAGGCGGTCCACGGCATTGTCCTGCAGGTGCAGGGAGAAGAGGCGGGGGAGGGCACGCAGGGCATCCCCCGGGACCTGCAGGAAGCGGTTGTGCTCCAGGTACAGGTAGCCAAGCTGGGGGGCCCCTTCGAGGGCGGCGGCACTGAGGCCCGAGAGCAGGTTGTCCGAGAGGTAGAGGTAGATCAGGCGGCCCAGGCCGGCCAAGGCGCCCGGCTCCAGCTGGGCGATGCCACAGTGCTGCAGGTGCAGCGACAGCAGGAGGCCCAGGCCGGGGAAGGCCGCTCGAGGCACCGAGGGGAAGTGGTTCCGCCGCAGGTCCAGGAGCTCGGTGTCGTTGGGAAAGCCCCGGGGCACGGCGTGGAGGCCGCGCCCCGCGCAGCTGCTGTGCCGGCTCTCGGAGACGCACGCGCAGGCCTGCGGGCAGGGCGCGGCCGCCGTGTCGTCGCGGTGCCCGGAGCGCGGAGGCCCGCGGGGTCCGGCCGTCGCCCGGTCCTCCTCCTCCTCCTCCTCCGCCGCCGCCGCCGCGTCGCCCGGGCAGCGCAGATCCGACGGCCGCAGGGCGTCCAGGGCCTCGCCCCGCAGCCGCCGCGGGCCCCGGCACGCGCCGTCCGTGCGCACGCGCGCGCGCACCAGCCACTCGAGCAGGGGCCGCGCCCGGCACGCGCACCACAGCGGGTTGCCCTGCAGCCGCAGCCGGCGCAGCCGGCCGGGGCCCTGCAGCGGGGGCAGCGTGTCCAGCTGGTTCCCGCGGACGTCCAGGGTGCGCAGGCGCGGGCAGCGGGCGAAGGCGCGGGCGCCCAGCGCCTGCAGGGAGCCGTGGTCCAGGGCCAGCTCCCGCAGGCCGGGCAGCGCCAGCCCGTCCTCCTCGCCGGCGTAGGTGAGCGGGTTGTGGCCCAGCTCCAGGCGGGCCAGGCCGCGGGCCTGCGACAGGGCGGCGCCGGGCAGCGCCTGGAGCTCGTTGTGCTGCAGGCTGAGGCGGCGCAGCGCGGGCAGGCCGCCCAGGGCCTCGGGGGCCAGCACGCTGAGCGCGTTGTGCGACAGCCGCAGCCAGCGCGCGCGCAGCAGCCCCTGGAAGGCCATGGGCGGCAGGTAGGCCAGGGCGTTGTGCGCCAGGCCGAGCGTGAGCAGCGCGCCCAGCGCCCCGAAGGTCCCGGGCCGCAGCTCCTCCAGCGCGTTCCCGTCCAGCTCCAGGCGCCTGAGCGAGCCCAGCCCGTCCAGGGCCTCCTGGGGCAGCGAGCGCAGGCGGTTCGAGGCCAGGCTCAGGAGCAGCAGGCGGCCCAGGCCGCGGAAGGCGCCCTCGGCCAGGCGCTCCAGCTGGCAGCGCCGCAGGTCCAGGTGCGTGAGGTGCGGCAGGTCCCGGAAGGCTGCGGGCGGGATGGCCTTCAGCGCGTTGTCCTGGAGCTCCAGGCGCTGTGTCAGCTGGGGAGGGGGACCGAGCGGCTCAGGGATCCAGGCCCTCCCCCGACACCCTCCCCCTGCTGTTCTTGTTTGGGGGTGGGTGCGGGCGGGGTGCCATGGTGCGTGAGTGGAGGGGAGAGAACTTCTTTGCCTTTCCACCTGGGGTGGCCTTGACCTCACAGCACCCTCCTTCTTCTGCCTCCCAAGCCCTGCTGGCTGTTCTTTGCTGCACTCATCACAAGCTTCTGGAAAGTTCTGTCTCTGCCTAGTGTGCTGGGATTACAGGAAGTACCCGTGGTGCTTTGTCCACTGAGCCATCTCCCCAGCTCTTCCATGAGGCAAACACACCTCCTGACCCTGCCGTGCCCCAGTCCCCTGCCACAGGGTCTGTACGGTCATCTGACTGTGCCAGTCACAAAGGAAAAAATTAAACAGAATATCTCCCTGCTACAAGTTACTTTTCTTCCCATTTTACACCCGTGAAGACTGAGGCTTACGAAGTAACTTGCTAAGACACCCAGCTAAGTAAGGCTCCTGCTGTCCCCACTGACCACCCACGCCAATATTCCCAGCGGGCTGACCTCAGGAATGGTGTTTGGCACCTCTGTAAGGTTCTGGTGCTGGCAGGTAACGTGCCGTCTGGAGTTGTCACAGATACAGGTCTGTGGGCAGCGCTGGGCAACCGCATACCGAGCAGGACCCAGTAGTAACCAGAGAAGCAGCAGCAGCA
>PVHP010054036.1:0-10570 GCA_004024765.1 Zapus hudsonius | reverse complement strand
CACACACACACACACACACACACAGCACTAGATCCCGGTACAAAATGCACGTCTCCCAATACTGTGAAGGATGTAGTTTCACCACACCTTCACTTGTCAGTTACACAAGGTCAAGAACCTCAAATTTGAATAATAGAATTTCAGCCAAAAGCTATACCCTCAAGAGCCAGGCAATGTGTTATTTGTTTTTACTTTTTTTTTCTTTCATAACTCCTATTTCTTTCCTGCTTCTGCTACCTTTGACATATTTTCAGCACAGAAAATTAACAGTCACTTTGACCATCATTGTGTTTTTCAGATTAATTCCTTTTTTACTCCTTGAGAAAAGTAAGCTAAGACTGAAATAGGTGCCACTATTTAAAAAAAAAAACTTGGTTTAGTTATGTTAATATCTTGTAAGGCAAGCCTGGCATGGTGACGCATGCCTTTAATCCCAGCACTCTGGAGGCAGAGGTAGGAGGATCGCAGTGAGTTCAAGGCTACATAGTGAATTCCAGGTCAGCCTGGACTAGAGAGAGACCCTACCTCAAAAAAACAAAAACAAAAAAATCTTGTAAGGTTTCTGCTTGAAGGTCCACTTAGTGCTCTAGCTGTTTACTTTGGAGTTGGTTTTGCAGTGTTTTGTTTCCGAAGAAGACACTTAACTAGGATATACAGATTCTAGAAGAAATCACTTAAAATCCTTCTAAAACCCCTGTCAGGACTGGAGAGGTGACAAAGGAGTTAAAAGCACTTGCTTGCAAAGCCTGACAGCCTGTCTTCCATTCCCCAGTACCCACATAAAGTCAGATGCCCAAAGTGATGCATGCATCCAGAGTTAGTTTGCAATGGCAGATAGCTCTGGGATGCTCTCTCTCTCTCTCTCTCTCTCTCTCTCTCTCTCTCTCTCTCTCTCTCTCTCTAATAAATAAATATTTAAAATAAAATAAAAGTAAAACCCCTTTAAGGATTCCCTAGATGAGTCTTAGAGAAAAAAATGGGGGGAAATAGGTGTACCTAATACAACCCTCAACCTTCAAAGTGGATTATGCTTTAAGACTTTACGTTCTCCTTGGGATTATCCCCAAATGCATCCTGTCACCATAAAGAGCTCTTCTGTGCTCATCTGCAGAGATGCACGGCCAGACTGCACTTGCCTCCTTTCAAATCAGGTTTAATAATTCCACAAGTCAGTATTTGCCAGGCAAGTTACGACTGCCAGTGTCTTTCGGCCTGTCGCTGTATAAATGTCATACTCTGGCCTTCACTTTACTTCCCAAGGCTCCTTCCTCCTCTAGCAACGTCTAAATGCTTCACACTCAAGTGCTTAAAAAAAAAAAAACTACATTTTCCGAAACTGTTTCTTAGGTTAAGAAATGCCAAAATATTGCTGGTAGATACCAAGGAATTATTTGGACTTATTGCTGGTAGATCCCAAGGAATTGTTTAGTACACAGCTACATTTTTTTAAGTTTGCCTTCAGAATGGGAGGAAAAAAAGTCTTATAAAAACAAATCAAAGTCAGGCATGGTGGCTCACACCTATAATCCCAGCACTCAGGTGGCTGAAGAAGGAAAAATGCTGTGAGTTAGAGGCCAGTCTACTCAGGACCACTGAGTGAGTTCCAGGTCAGCCTGCACTAGAGTAATGCCCTACCTCAAAAAATAAAGAGACACGTATGAGAGATATATAATACCCTAACATTGTTGCTTGAAAGTCGACTCAAGAAAAAAATATTAAATTAATTTAAATAAGCTAATTTTATATATTATTTATTTGCAGAAATGATCACTTTGACTTCATGAAATTCTGAGTTTCTAACATTTGTGCTTCCAAATTAAATATTGTTAAACAAATTAGCTATATAAGCCATGACTTTAATTTTGTCTTTTAAGATGCTAATAATCAATGTCTTATGGCTCGGTGGTTAAGGCACTTGACTGAAATGCCTAATGACCCAGGTTCAATTCCCCAGCACCCAAGGAAAGCCAGATGCACAAAGTGGTGCATGCATCTGGAGTTCGTGTGCAGTGGCAGGAGGCCCTGGCACGCCCATTCTCTCTGTCTCTTTCTCTGTCTCTGTCTCTCCCTTTACAAATAAAATAATCATCAGTTAATGCTCAAAAAGATCAGCATTAAGTGCACTTAAAAAGCTAAGAATATATCAAACCTTGTGCTCAGTATTCTGTAAGTATCATCTCAAATGATCCCCATATCAGCCTTGACCAGCTGTACATGTATGGGAAGCCCCTATTTCCTGAATATTCCTTTTCTGAGATTCAAAAGTTATACACAGAGCTTAAACATGGAAATATCCAAAACTGAACTTATAAAATTAAGGCCCAGATAAGCAGCCTCCTCCCCTTTCCTCCTCTGCCTTTATCCCTCTACTAAATATAGGCATCTGTTCTCAAGCTATTACATCTTTGCAGAGAAATAGATGTTGGTTTCCTGGGTTTGGTTTTTTTTTTGTTTTGTTTTGTTTTGTTTTTAGTTTGGTGGCTTATTTGCTTTAGTCTTGCTGAGGTTACCACATGGCATGAATAAAATACAAATCAGTATAAAATAAAATTAAAACTTTTTTTGAGACAGGGTCTCACATACACTGGCCCCAAACTCACTATGTAGCTAAGTGTGACCTTGAACCTCTGAATCTTCTTGCCTCCACCTCAAAAATGCTGAGATTATAAACATCAGCACTATGCCTGCCATATACACTGCTGGTGATTAAGTTCAGGGTTTTGTGAATTCAAACCAGACACCAGACAAATAAGGTGCCTCCCAACCCTGAAACAGTTTGAAAAGAATAAAATTGTTCATAAAGTTGAGAAAACTAACATTGCATAATCATGTAAATCACATATGAAATCACTGATCAATGATTGTAACAGAGACCCACTAACAAGTTAAAGAAAAATCATGATAATACAGAGGTTTTAAAGGCAATAATTTTAATATTAAAGGAATAAAAACGAATGCTCTGGTGAGTGTAATAAAAATGACTCTCATAATAATGCTTTGAAAATCAAATTGGCAGCATAGACTTCAACAGAGAAACGCACGCCCTTCCTCTTCACACACAGAGAAAGAGAATTCACTCCCTGATTATTCTTTGGGTTAGCACAAAATTTAAAATGGCAATTTGTATGAGATCACACACACAGTCTCCAATGGCAGAGCAGGCATCCCAAGAGAACTATGACACTGGACAGAGAAGGAAAGAGCCGGGTACACTGAGAGGCAAAGCCAAGTCCAAGTCTCAGCAAATGCTTTTGATGCTTGCACAATGGGAACCCCCAAGGAGAGAGCATTTGGACAGGAACCTACTCGTGAATAGACAATGCTGTCTATATAGACCAGCTTCAGACTAGAATTATCTACCTGGGCTATGCAAGTCTAAGCAGCTTTAAGTGAAAAGTTGAATTATTTGGTAAATTCAGTGGGGAGATGTCTGAAGATTAGGAAACAACACAGTAACTATTCAATAAGATCTCATTAATTCAAACTAAAGGGGAAGGTGAGGTGGGGAGGGAGAGGGGGAGCCAGCCAGTCTGAAATGGTTCAGCCTAAATTAGAGGATGTTTATGCAGTACAAAGAGGAGCATGAGTTGGCTGTTAACAGAATGTTCTGCCAAGCCTGTCACACTCACTTGTGTTTCTCAGGATATATTTGCACATAGACAAAGTGATTAAGCCCTTAAAAAGCTTTTTCCAAATCTACGAACTTTTACCGATGCTCCGAGTCTCTTGAGTGTACCCTTTGTAGTCAACACAAGAGCTCAATGCTCATTCAAGCATCTTGGGCAAGATAAAACTCATAAGAGCCTCAGTTCTCTCATGGACCCAGAGTTGAGTGATGGAAGCCAGAGCACACAGACAGCAATGACCTCCTTTGTTTCTATCAAGTCCATCCTGAGAACACATACCTAGGTCTGTGGCTAAAGAGCAAAAGAGTGGTGAGACACTTTGACAGACACTTAACCACACTCCTAAGTCCACATTATCTTTAGATCCAAAGTTAACAATATACATCCACACTTCATTTCTACACTTTCCTTTGCTTCCCCCCTCAAGACAGACTACATGATCAAATTCAATCAAAGGCCAACTAATGCCAACTGTTCTGTGCTTGGGCACAACTAATATTAATATCAAGTTCACCCTAGGATTCATCACCAGTATCTTGTTTCCATTGTGTTTCTTTCCACGTGTTTTCATAAAGCTAGAGCAAGAAAAGTAACAAGTTAGGGTCGTCCCAACATCCATTCATTTCCTAATGGCTAAAAATATGAGTTCAAAGAGAATGATTTTTTGTGTGTGCGTATGTGTGCTATAGATATTTACTCTATAAAAATGTAAAGTCGCAAAAAAAATGTAAAGTCGCTAAATGAAAATATTTTTTTTTAAAATAGGGTGGGAAAGGGCTGCATAGATAGCCCTGCAGTTAAGACACTTGCCTGCAAAGCCTAACAACCTGAGTTCCCTTCCCCAGTACCCACGTAAAGCCAGATGCACAAAGTGGCGCATGCATCTGGAGTCCGTTTGCAGAGGCTGGAAGCCCTGGTGCACTGTTCTCTCTGCCTCATTTCCATCTCTCTCTACTTGCAAATAAATGAATAAAAATATTTTTTAAAAAATATTTTAAAATGAGGCAGGTGGGGGAGAATATCCAGAGGCATGGCCCTCCTCAGTAACAACATACTAGAGCCAGGAGAACCAGGCTGACTACTAGGCTATCCATGGTCCCCAGCCCCAAGGACTGATCCAGACTGCCCATGGAGGAGGATATCCAACTGAGTGGATATGAGGAAGAGGGGCATTGGGGAACTGGGGATAACAACTCATTGTTTGCCCATTAAATAATGTAACTCATTATGGACAATAAAAAAAGTAAATAAAATTGAATACAAATGAAAAAAAATGAGGCAATGTTCCCAGAGAAGACAAAGAGTGTATATTATGAGAAAGGGCACTTGAGTTAGGTCCTAGATAAAACCTTGCTAGGAAGTTTACTCAGTTCAGTCTTACAAACTACAAGATGTCCTATGAAGGCGAAGGGAACTGTCCCTGGGGTCGACATGGAATTGCTGGAAATTAATACATTATTCCAACCATGAGTTCATCACGTGTGGCCCATGGATGAGCTTTAGAAAGTCCATGAACTCCATGATATTAGATGCAAAATTTTGGTGCATATGCATTTTTCTGACAAGTTTAGAGCCTAATCAGGTTTTCCAAGGGATCATCAGACTAAAAATAAGAAAAGAAAAAAATCTTGATTTTAATCATGTTAGATATCATAATTAATTTTATGCCCAAGTGAGAAAAAAGAAAGGACGTGGCATAGGCCAGGCAAATAACTACAAACCTTCAAACAACCCAGTTAGGAAATGGACAAAGGACAGGAACAGACATTCCTCTGAGACGGGTATACAGATGGCAGATAAACACATGGCAAGCTGTTCTACATCCTTAGCCATGAGAGAAAAACAAATTCAAACCCCAATGAGATTAGCACATACCATTCAGGATGGCAAATACAAACAAGAGATCCCCATGAACTGGAAGGATGGGGGGGCGCAAATGAGACAACTTCACATTATTGGTGGGATGGGAAAAAATGCATACACTACAGAAAGATGAGGTGGTTTCGTAAAAATTCAACACACAACCAGACATGGTGGCGCACACCTTTAATCCCAGCACTCGGGAGGCAGAGGCAGGAGGATCCCCGTGAGTTCCAGCCTGAAACTCCATAGTGAATTCCAGGTCAGCCTGAGCTAGAAAGAGATTCTACCTTGAGGAAAAAAAAAATTAAATACACAACTGTTACCGGTAGTTACACTTGTGGCTTTTTTTCTGTCTGGAGAAATGAAAACCTAGTCACATTTATCCATGGTGGCCTTATTTTTAATAATCAAAAACTCCAATAAGTCCACAAGTTCCTTAACAGGTTGACAATTAAACCAAGCTACACACACATATACATATGTATATAGTGAAATAACATACCAGAGGCTCTCCCTGTTCTTGGGTTCCACATCCACAAGTTCCGCCAACCACAGATAAAAGCAAGTATCTTCGACCACTGAGCCATCTCCCCAGCCCACCCAACAACAGACTGAAGATGGAATTCAGACCTAGAATGGCTGCATTTGTATTAAACATGTACAGACACTTTTTCCTGTCTTTATTCACCCCCCCCCAAATAACACAATACCACACCTGCTTGTATGGCACTGGTATTTTATTAGGTATTAAAAGTAATCTAAAGATGATTTAAAGGACATGGAAAGATGGCATAGGTTACATAGAAATACAATACCATTGCTATAAAGGACTTAAATTTGAGCATTGATGAGAGGTCCTGAAACCAGTGTCCCACAGTTGTGAAGGAACTACTTACCAATAGAAGAAAGTCCTGCTATGCACAATAACATGGATAAAACCTCAGGAAGTTAGGCAGAGGGATAAAAGCCAACCCCAAAATGTGACAAAATGTGATGGTTTAAATATGACAGTGAAAACGTATGGTCCCATAGACTCAGGTGTTCTATTAAAATTGAGTTTTTGACTTCAGCCCCTAGTTGGCTAGAGGGGGGCTTGTCATGGAGGAGGATACAGGAGTTCAGCCTTAAGGTGTGTCACTGGGAGCCAACTGATTCCAGCCCACAGATGCCTGGAGAGCAGTTTGAGCTCTGGCAGTGCTTGCTTGCTTGCTTTGGTGTTTGTTGGCTAGTTTCTGTGCCACCGCCTCTCCTCCCCAGCTTGGATTGATGAAAGAGAGCAGCCAGCTCCTTCCACCATTGATGGAACTTGCCCTGAATCTATAAGCTTAAAATAAACCCATTTCTCCCATAAACTGTCTGGTTGGATAATTCGTTCCAGCAATATGGAGCTGACTGCAACACCATATAAATTCATTTATACAACATTTTTAAAGTGAAAAAAAATTGTACAAATAGGGAGGGCAGTGGCACTTTTATGGTCTTCAGGAGTTAAAAAACAGTCATTGTGACGGAATGATGGAAAGGTAATTGGGATCACTGAAGAGAAAAACCCTGTTGAGGGTTCATGGCTGTTTATTGACTTGGCATGGTGGTGAATGCATAAACCCACACAGGTAACAAAATGACAGAGAAATTAAAATACACAAACACACACCTTCTACTGTTTCTTAACAGCTGCATATAAATCTGCAATTGTCTCCATAAAAAAAATCCAGTTAAAACAATCTTAGCAGAACATATACGTCCTAACGGAGTCTCTCCCATCTGTTTGGCTAGGATGGGTATCTTCTTCTTTCTCTTGCATTTCCCTGTGATGGTGTTATTACTTAAAAATATTTTTAGAATTTCTTTCATTGCTTATGACGCATGTTTATTTTAAATCATTCTTGTGTGGCAGCAAGATTTTATTCTTTAAGGATAATTTGAACTTTGGATTTGAATTTTTTAAATACCAAAAGAAATTCAAATCCACCCTAGGTAGTAACAAGAGTAAACTAACTAAGAAATGCTATTTGTGGACAAAAATAAAATAACTGGGGCTGAAGAGATGGCTCAGCAGTTAGGTGCTTGCCTGGGAAGCCTAACAACCTGGAGTTGGATGCCCCAGTGCCCACGTAAAGCCAGACACACAAAGTAGTGCATGGGTCTGGAGTTTGTTTGTAGTGACTACAGGACCTGGTGCACCCATTCATTCTCATTCATTCTCTCTCTCTCTCTCTCTCTCTCTCTCTCTCTGTGTGTGTGTGTGTATGTGTGTGTGTGTGTGTCCCCTCTCTCCCTCCTTGCAAATAAATAAAATAATAAAATAATAAAATGAAAACTGAGAAATACTTAAAAGGAATTGCTAATGACTTTGCCCAATTCTAAACCAGAAAACAAATGGACCACAGTATAAAACCTGATGAAATTTTGAAATAATGCTTTAATATTTATAAATATGATCTTTAAGAAAATATTTAAAACATCATCTAGCATATTCACATTTAGACATATGAATAGTATCTAAATGGATAGTTGAGCGTTCATTGCTGTCCCAGGCAATGAACAAAACAAGTATACAAGTCTCTTTTCACCTTATTTCAAAGGAAGGGTATGTCTGTGTGAAATGGATAAATAATGACCCAAAGAGATTGACAAACACAAAGGATAATAGAGCCTTCACTTGCTCTACAAATATTTAATAAGTGCCTATATTATCTACTTAGTTACCGGGGCTACAGATATGAGTCCTGTACTAGAGGAAATGTCTTCCCAGTGGGAGAGACAATGAAGCTTCAGAGTGTGTGTGTGTGTGTGTGTGTGTGTGTGTGTGTGTGTGTACAGAAACACAGAAATGCCCAAGCCAGCAGCACTGATTCTCAGACACGACCGCCCAAGAAGATGAAGCTCAAGTTGAGTTATAAAGACCTGAGTTGGAGGTGGGGGCAGGAAGATGGCTCAGTGGTTAACGGCACTTGCTAGCAAAGCCTGCAGCCTGGGAAATGGGGTGGGGAGCTTTGGCAGTTCTCATAATAATGGGGTCATGGGTGAGGGAAGAGGAGGAGGAAGGCAAAAGCTGCTGGTGGTCTTCAACAACCAGGTACCAAGGACATTAAATGTCCCACAATGCCAGATCAGTCCTCCATGACAAATGTCCCACAAGTGTCTACACTGACTCCTACTGAGAACCATGAAGTAGGTGATAGATTTGCCAAGTCACTTACAAAATGAGGGATTCTTCTTTTTGTTCGTTTTTTGGTTTGTTTTTTCGAGGTAGGGTCTCACTCCAGCCCAGGCTGACCTGGAATTCACTGTGTAGTCTCAGGGTGGCCTTGAACTCATGGTGATCCTACTACCTCTGCCTCCCAAGTGCTGGGATTAAAGGCATGTGCCACCATGCCCAGCTAAAATGAGGGATTCTTAAGGTAGTGGGAATGGACAGAACTATTTGGAAGCATAAAAGAGAGCTCCAGGGCTCCTGAGAACTGTGCCATTAGGACAGGGATAGAAGAGAAACTCGCCAGTACTAGAACATACTAAGGCACATACATATCAAGGCAGAGAGTGTGTCTTTCTAGCAGTGGAGGTGATAGGAATTGTGTTTTACAGGGGGCACTGGAAGGGGAGAGAGGTTCAAGTCAAAACAACCAGGTAAGAGACACCACTATCCCTCATGGGAGAGAGAGACGCTGCTCTCCTTCATGGGAGCCAGAGCATGAGCAGAGAGAAATTGAAGAGACATTTAAAAGATAAAATGAACAGGCCTTGGTGCCAAGCTAGATGGAATGGGAGAGAAGGACCAGGAGAAACAGAAGCTGACACCCTCCTGGGTGAAGGGCAGCAGGGCAAATGAGATATGGAGAATACTGGGAGAAGTAGGTGAGGGAGCTGGGGTGACCCCCCTTCCATCTGCTTCCTTCGGGTGCAGTTCATACCCTCTAACCTACGGACAGATCCAGTATGTGCACCGAGGAAGGACCCCAGTGGGCAGGGGACAGAGAGGAGGGAAACGGGGACACCTTCACAATAGTTGCTCATACAATGTATATACTTACTCTTAATAAAGATATTTTAAAAAAAAAGAAGAAATCTGTCCTTGAGACCAAAATCCACCTATAACCAACTTCCTGGGATCTTTACAAACATTGCTACCAATGCTAAGAACAATTTTTGAAATTTAAGATTCAAACAGAAAAGAACCTTCTTTTCCCACTAAACATAATAAGTTATAGTTACTTGCACAGAAATCTTCAACTGACACATGAAGTTTTTATCTCTGGAAACCATGCTTTGGGCCAGGATGTGACACAATGGTACTTGCCAAGCATACAAGGCCTCAGAGTTTAATCCCCAGCACTGAAATCTAAGCCTGAATATTACAAAGGTCATAAAGAAATATAAAGACCTGTCTTTGACAAGTTTATGGGCAAGTCCCAACATATGTACAGTTAGGAACACTCAGGCTGTTTCCAACACTCCAGCAGTGACAACCACATGTGCTTAGTATAATCCCTTAGAAAGTAATACACAATTTCCTTTTCTCCGAAATTACTAGATAAAATGCCTAAATATTTTACATTATATAGACAGCTATTACTAAGCCATGACATAGACTGAAACTCATCTTAAGTAAAATATAAAAGTAATATTAGTCTTAGAAAATTTTCAAAAATATTGTGGGGAAAAAAAAGGAAAATGTGCAACCTACATAAATGTCATTGAGAAGAATAGTTTTATTGTAGGGCATATAAGCTCCTCGTTGGTATTCCACTCCAAGGGAAACCAAAGAAAAAGGCTTTGTCTATCCGGTCTTCACTGGGACAAGTGGGTGACTCTTAACGTTGGATGCGCTCCAAAGCACGCAATGCCTGCGGTGAGGCAGGTAGAGCCTGAGCCTTGTTCCTCGACACAATGGTAACTTATGCTAAGTCTTCAAGAAATCCCTTCCCAGAGATTAGGCCTTGAAAGCTCTTCCTTTTTCTCTCTGTATCTATGCCCCCAGCTATCAGCTAGCTCTTACTCCTGGAGGGGTGTCCCTTCTGCTCCTAGTATCTGGGAGGCTTTCTTTACACACACACACACACACACACACACACACACAC
>PVHP010054035.1:0-10587 GCA_004024765.1 Zapus hudsonius | reverse complement strand
AAAGAAAGGAAAAAGAGAAAGAAAAGTTAGCTGGGTGTGGAGGCAGAGGTAGGAGGATCGTCGTGAGTTCAAGGCCAGTCTGGGGCTACAGAGTGAGTTCCAGGTTAGTCTGGACTAAAGACCCTGGTGAGGGGGAGAGGATGCAGAGGTGGGGAGTCGTGCGCCATCACATTTAAAAATTCCTCAGTAATCTAGAGCGGGGTGGCTCTCCAATTTTAGCAGGTACTGAGATAACCTTCAGGCTGTGTAGATTTAGCAAGCTCAGACTGTGCCCTTGATCTTGGACGTCAGGGGCTGAAGCTGGGGCCCCAGAGTGTGCACGCATCACTGTTAAGTTCCAAGAACAGCTGATTCGCTTGGACCCTGGACCAGATCTTGCAAACCCCAGGTTTGCAGTTTTAGGAAAGTAGGCTTTTCCTACCCAGGGCATTCTCCCATTTCCTCATTCCGCTTTCTCCAGGCAGCCTTGTGACCCCTGGACGCCCGTCATCAAGCTGTCAGCTGGGTGCAGGCCTGGGGACAGATGCACCAGGAGTTACGTGCGCCGCTGCAGGCGGAGCTCCGGGGCTCCATCCTAGAGCTCGGCACTGCGAGGGGGCGGAGCCGGGGCGTGGCTCTGCCGCAGGAGGCGTGGCCAGGCTGCAGGAGGCGTGGCCAGGCCGCGGGTCCTTAAAGCCGGGGAGGCCGCGCGGCTGCCCCCGGCGCCCACTTGGGGATCGGATGCTGTGGTGCGCGGTCATGCGGGGTGTTCTGGTTCCCACGCTCGCCCTGCTGCTGGCGCCGCTGCTGGCGGGCTCTGCGCATCACTTCCGCGTAAGTCCACCGTGTCCCCCGCGCGGGGACGCACGGCTGCGGGGCAGCGCGCGGAGGCTGCGGGCGTTCTGGGCGCCGCCGGGCGGGAAGCCGGGGACCCCTCCGGGGCATCCCTCCTGCACCCCGGGCTCAGGCAGTGGGCCGGCTTCCCGTCCGGGGCGGGGCGCGCCTCCTTCCTGGAAGCTGGGGTGCGTGGGTTCCTCCTTTGCGCGGAGGGACCTGCTTGCTTCCCCATACGGACCACGAGAACTAGACGAGGTGCGCCTAAAACCTTTGCAGCTTGGGGTTTTGGGGGCTCCCAGGAGCGCCGTGGGCTCGGGTGTGGGGCGCGATCACTTGCCTATCCAAGCGCTCCGGAAGGAGAAAGAAAAATAGGGCCAGTGAGGCCACCCTCCTCCCGCAGTGGGGACACCAGGAGTGTCTGCCATCGGGGTGGTGGCGGGGGAGATCGCCCTTTGCAAACGTCTCGTCTGCTTCTCGCCAGGCCCTGCAGCCTGCTTTCGGGTTGGGGCGTTTCATCGCCTTGGTGGAACCCCCCGTTTCTTTAGGGGTTGCAGGTGCAGGTGGAGAGTGGGAAGAGGTCAGCTGCCAGTGGAGGTGAGTCGGTCAGGCGTGAGGGTGCGCACCTGGAGAAGTCACCGAGGCACCTGGGGAGGAGACCGGGAATAGTCAGACATGGCAGCCGTCCCTTTGGGGCCCCTAGAGTTCAGGTGGGCAGAGTCTGGGGCAAGTTTCAAGTCCAAGTTGGAATTTGAGCCTTCTGTCTTGTAAAAGTTCCACCCGTTCATAAAAGACCGTGGATATACACCTAACACAGAAGAATGACACTCATTTATCTAAAATCGGGGGTTGAAAAAAATTTGGGGGGGGGAACGGGGTGTTTGAAGTAGGATCTCATCCTAGCCCAGGCTGACCTGGAATTCACTTTGTAGCCCAGGTTGGCCTCGAACTCATAGCGATCTTCCTAATTCTGCCCTCCTTAGTGCCGGGAGAGGTTGAAATTTTTAAGTATTTGGAAAACAGCTGCTGAGGAAAAAGTCATCCCAAATTGATTGTTGTGAGAACCTGAGGGCAAGAGTTCAGGGGAAGAGGGGGAGGGGAGGGCAGATCCAGGATGGGAGGTCAGAGATAAGGATTTACGGAGGAGAAACTACTGGTCAACATAGATCTAGGGTAGTAGTATCATCAGATAGGCATCTAGGAAGTGCCCTACGGGAGGCCCACACAGGGAGGCTCACACAGGGAGGCTGCCATCACCCCAGGAATTCTTAGATATCTAGGTGTCCCTCTTTTGAAGCCTTGGACTATCGCTGAACAAGAAGAGGCAGAAGGCACACTAGCTTGCTGGCACTTATTTACAGCAGTGGCTCTTAAACCGTTTTAGACAAACCTTTTTAAAAATGTATTCATTTCTTGAAAAAGTCATAAATCCATTACGTTAGTGATGTTTTCATGAAAACTATCTCCTCACAGTTTTAGGGTACAGTTGTTGTGTTTACATGCTGGGTATGACATTCTGTCTTAATAGAAGTCAGATAAAAATGTCTATTTTTGCACAGTCTACAGCTGTGATCACATGTCCTGTTTCTGGAAAACTCCACTGTACACTCACTAGGGGAGTGAGAATGGAAAAGCCTCAATGGCTTAGTATTGTTATGAAAACGGTTTTGACTCAGTGGACCCCCTGAGAGGCTCTCCTCCCAGACCACATACTGAGAAAGGATCATTTAGAATAACACTTTTCCTGTTATTAAAAAAAAAAACCCAAAAACCAGTTAATGTACATTGTGAGGAAGCTTCAACATACACAACACTGTTAAGGAAATGAAAACTGCCCGTCCTGTCGCGGATCTATCTATGTGTTTGTATTTATTTTAATAATAAAATGTAGCGACTGTCTGATATTTGAGTGACTTGCATTTGAAGTGGGTTTTGAATGGGGACAAGGACTCTAGTATCTTCCACATAGCTGATGATGCTGGTTCCTGGTTGCAGGAGGACCTGACCTGAAGTCTCTCATTGGCTACTGTCCTTTCTAAAGACCTCCCTTCACCTTCCAGAGTCCACCTGCACAGAGCTGGCAGGGGACTCCCTCCCGAGGAGCAGAGAAAATGACATTCTTCAGACAGCTGTCCCTGGGTTCCAAGGCCGCGCTAGCTGCGGTCACTGTGTTCGTGTCCATGATTCTGTCCCGTTCCTATCTGGCAGAGACCCTGGAGCTCCAGGCCTGGCGCTGGCTCTTCCGTCTCCAGCTTGCCCTCTTCGTCAATTCCCTCATGCTCATCGGTTCCCTCTACATCTGGAGGAGCACAGTAAGCCATCTCAGCCACACTCCGGCCGTGGAGACGGTCTGTTTCCAGCTTTGGAAGCTGGTGGTTATGGTATTTCTGGCCCTGGCCCATTCCAGTTTCTTCACCATGCTCTTCTTGGTGGCCGAGGAGCCCTATCTCTTCTCCTTGGCAGCCTACTCCTGCCTGGGTGCCTATATCATCATGCTGTTTTTTCTGTGCACCCTGAGCGCCATGGAGCACGCCTACCAGCTCTTGGCCTGGCACAGTGGTCGGGTCGTGGGCAGCCTTGACAAGACGAGGAAGCTGGTGCTCAGACCTGCCCTGGCAGTGGCAGTGACCGCCATACTCAGTACCATGGGCCTTCTCAATGCTGCCCAGCCCCCGATGGTGAAAACCGTGGATGTGCCCATCCCTCAGCTGCCGCAGTCCATGAACCACCTCCGGATCGCGCTCCTGTCTGACATTCACTTGGGGCCGACGGTGGGCAGGACCAAGATGGAGATGTTTGTGAGGATGGTGAACGCGCTGAAACCAGACATCACCGTGATCGTGGGTGACCTCTCCGACTCAGAAGCCTCCGTTCTCCGGACGGCAGTGGCTCCTTTGGGTCAGCTCCGCTCCCGCCTCGGCACCTACTTTGTCACGGGCAATCATGAGTACTACACGTCGGATGTCAGCAACTGGTTCAAGCTTCTGGAATCTTTACATGTCCAACCGCTGCATAATGAGAACGTGAAGATCACCGCTGCCCCCCAGGAGCAGCATGGCACCGGGGCTGATGAAGAGTGGATCTGCTTGGCGGGTGTGGATGACATCGAAGCAGACATCCTACACTACTCTGACCATGGCATGGATCTCACCAAAGCCCTGAAGGGCTGCAGTGAAGACCACACCACCATCTTGCTGGCTCATCAGCCCCTGGCTGCCAAGAGAGCCCTCCAGGCACGGCCAGATATTAACTTGATCCTTTCGGGGCACACACATGGGGGGCAGATCTTCCCTTGGAACGTGGCAGCCTATCTCCTGAACCCCTTCTTTAATGGCCTCTACCAAGTGGCACAGTCTACATTTGTGTACGTCAGCCCGGGCACGGCCTATTATGGGATACCCATGAGGCTGGGGAGCAGGGCAGAAATCACTGAGCTCATCCTGTGGCGGGCTCCCTGAGTCCTCCCCAGGTGACTCTGCTCTATTACTGTCTTTGACCTTCACCCTTGACCCACTTCTGAGTGAATTGCCTGCTTTGCCCCCTCCTGTCCAGCCCTTCACCACCCTCTTGGCTACAGCCTGCTAAGAACAGTGATTTGTGGTGGGGCTGCCTGGCGGGTTCAGGCTTGTTGGCATTTAAGATGATGGCACTTGGTCACATAAATGAGAACATATATCTCTTTTCCAGCTGGTGTGGAATGAGGTCCTTCTGATAACTCAGGAATGAATTGCAGGGCAGAGTGACTGGAAAGGACATCTCTAGTTCATACTCAGGAAGGGGCAGGAGCGCTTACCTCCTGGTGGATTAAACCCTGGTGGGAGACTTGGGTGGGGCCCAGAATCATGGATCAGAGACTTCTAAGGAGCATGGGCAATGTTAGGAAATAAAGCAAGATGGTCCCTCTGGTTACTGGAGGGGAGAGTGTCTTTCCTCTTTGGTTCTGTCATCAGAAGAACCCACTAGAATACAAAACTCTAGACCTTGAGTGATGTTTAAATGTGTATGTTAAGTGGCTGGAGAAGGAATCATGAGCCTTGAGACAGACAATGGTGATTATGGTGTGGCTTAGGAATTTGGGGGCTTTGCGTGCCAGGTTCCATTTTATGTAGCTGTTGAGTGAGGTAATGAGACATGAGCTGCTTTCCCTATTTAGAAAGAAAGCAAGGCAGAGAGAGCTGGGACACTGATGACATGACTAGGTGTGTTGGAGGAATGGGGGCAGAGTATTTGCCTAGCAGGTGCAGCAGGGCTCTGGGTTCTATATGGGCAATATATGTGTATATTGGAGAATATATATGTATATATATGCATATATATAATGTAGACATATATGTGGGGAGGTTTGTGTCTAGAATCAAGGTCTTGTCTCCCAGCGACAGCTCTTTCCACAGTCTAATGGTTAAGTAGCTTTACTGGGTACATTGAGGACTAATTCTGATGTAGATGAACATAAAAAGAAAAGGCCCCAGGGCTGGGGAGATGGCTCAGTGGGTAAAGTACTTGCCATACAAGCATGAGAACCGGAGTTTGGTCTTGTGCACCTGTAATCCCAATACTGGGAGGCAGAAATAGGTGAATCCCTAGGCTTTGCTGACTGGCTTATCTAGCCAAGTCAATGGACTAGGTTAGGCTACAGACCCTGTCTCAGAATAAGGTGGAAAGCAAATGAGTAGGACACCCAACACTGACTTCTGGCCTTTACATGCCCACATACATACATACATACATACATACATACATACATACATACATACATGCACCTGCCCATGCACATAGGAAAATGCATGCACACACACACACACACACACACACACACACACACACACACACACACACAAAGAAAAGGCCTTAATGCCGGGTGTGGCGCACGCCTTTAATTCCAGCACTCAGGAGGCAGAGGTAGGAGGATCGCTGTGAGTTCAAGGCCACCCTGAGACTACAAAGTGAATTCCAGGTCAGCCTGGACTAGAGAGAGACCCTACCTCAAAAAGCCAAAAAAAAAAAAAAAGAAAAGAAAAAAGAAAAAGCCTTAGAACTTGATCTTTCTTTAAAACGATTTCCCTGAGGTGGCTTTTGCTCACCTTAACTGTGGAGTGGTGCCCCAAGGGAATTGGTAATTTCTGTAGGCAGTTACACTTGAAGAAGTCAGGAAATTGGAACCTCCTCCTCTTCTCCCAGGGTTGGATCTGATTGTCTTTTCTTTTCAAGAAGCTGAGGGTTGGCTGATTGCCCATGGCGAAGCTGAAGCTGGTGTAGGGTATGGCCAGCTGTGTCTCACAGGTGACCCCCAGGTCCTTGAATTACCAGGATTCTCCTTCCTTGTTGAGTGGATTTGAAACCATCTGCCTTGGCCTGTGACCACAGATGGATAGATAGCATTAAGGCTTCTAGACCCACAAGGGCAAACAAAGGGTTATCTTGTGTCTGTTGTGCCTTGACTTTGCCCCTGGGATGGCAGAAAGCAGTCACTGAAACGTGTCTTGCTGGTTAACTTTTAGACTTGGGCTAAGACTCTTGGGGCAGGGAATACAGATGCCCTCTTGCCTGGAGGGACAAAACCTGCTGGTCACAGGGTGAGACAGTGTCCTGCAGTGATCTGGTCTCATAGATTCTTAGCTTTGACCAATTCTGAAATGTCTACTTCACAGTAGTTTGGCTGGCTGAGACACAGTGGGTCCCCTGTGGCACACTGTGTTACGGTTATATTTAAACCATTGGGACCTCTCAGGAATTATGTCTCTGGAACAGTCCTGAGAACTGAGGGGGTGATAGCGCCTGGAGCCAGGCCTCAGGGAGTTAGTTGTCCATTTACAGTACCTGGCGGGTCTGCACTCTACCTGGAAGATGGAGATCCTTTACCTTCTTGCTCTCCTGGGGGATGCAGGAGACCATCCCTTCTTGTTCTTGGGGAACTGGACATGGTACCTCACACACCTTTAATCTTAGCTGAGTTAGAAGGATCATCTCTTGCCTTCTGTTTTTAATTATCCACAAGAGGTTGTCGATAACTAAATGTATTTTGTACCCACAATGTACCCTGATCCCATATCCTTTCCCCTGAACCCCTTCTTTCTTTTTTTTAAAACAATATATTTATTTATTTGAGAGAGAGACAGACAGACACACAGACAGACACACAGAGAGAGAGAGAATGGGTGTGTCAGGAGCTCCAGCCACTGCAAATGAACTCCAGATGCTTGCACCTTCTTGTGCATCTGGCTGTATATGGGCACTGGGGAATCGAACTCTGGTTCTTCTGCATTGCAGGCAAACGCCTTAACCGCTAAGCCATCTCTTCAGCCCTGAGCCCCTTCTTTCTAACTAGTCCCTCTTCTATTTTGATATCATTTAAAAATATTTTTTGTTTGCAAGCAGAGAAATAGATAGGCAAGGAGATAGAGAGATAGAAGGAATGGATGCACCAGGGCCTCCTGCCACTGTAAAGGAACTCCAGATGCACACGCCACTTTGTACATCTGGCTTTGCATGGGTACTGGGGAATTGAACCCAGGCCATCAGGTTTTGCAAGGAAGTACCTTGAACCGCTGAGTCATTTCTCCAGCCTCTCATTTTTTCATTTTTGGCTCTCCTTCCCTATCCATGACAATATGTTGATGAGGCCAATACTATGCAGGTAACAACAGCAGCTGTGAGCTCGTGAATGCTAAAGCCACTTTGTGTCTGGAAGAGAGCATCCTAAAGCCCCACCCCCACCCCATCCTTTGGCTCTTACATTCTACTACCTCTTCCTTCTATTATCCCTGAGCCTTGGAGGGTGTGCTAGAGTGTCTCACTGCTGAGCACTCATCTGTCACTTCCTATGTTGGTTTTTGAGGTAGGGTCTCACTCTAGCCCAGGCTGACCTGGAATTCACTATGTAGTCTCAGGGTGGCCTTGAATTTACCGTGATCCTCCTACCTCTGCCTCCCAAGTGCTGGGATTAAAGGCGTGCGCCACCACGCCCGGCGTGTGTATGTAGATTTTATATGCTACAGTTTTGCTGGATTTATTTGTTGCAACAGTTTCTTCCTGTGGAAACTATAGGGAGTTTTATGGTGTTTTGTTTGTTTGTTTGTTTGTTTTTGAGGTAGGGTCTCGCTCTAGCCCAGGCTGACCTGGAATTTACTATGTAGTCTCAGGCTGGCCTTGAACTGATGGCAATCCTCCTACCTCTGCTGGGATTAAAGGTGTGTACCACCATGCCCGACTTCTTTACTTTTCCTTTCTTTTTCCTTTTCCTTTTCTTGGTTCCGAGGATTTAGCCCAAGGTCTTGTGCATGATGGGAAAGTGTTCTACCACTGAGCTTCATTTCAGCCCATCATTAGGGTTTGTAAACAGAGACTTTTACTTTCTTTGAACTTTAAAAAATGTTTTCTCTGAGCCGAGCATGGTGGTGGTGCACACCTTTAATCCCAGCACTTGGGAGGCAGAGGTAGGAGTATCACCATGAGTTCAAGGCCACCCTGAGACTACAGAGTGAATTCCAGGTCAGCCTGGGCTAGAGGTGTCCCTACCATGAAAAACAAACAAACAACAACAAAAAAAGTTTTATCTGAGAGAAAGAAAGACAGACATAGAGACTGAGTGAGTGCAAGCCTTCCAGAGCCTCTTGTTGCTGTAGATAAACTCCAGGTACATGCATCACTGTATGTGTCTGGCTTTATATGGGTGCTGGAGGATTGAACCCAGAGGCAGCAGGATTTGCAAGCGAGCGCCTTTAACCCCTGAACCATCTCACCAGCCCTTCCTTTGCATTTTAAATATTTTCCTTTTTCTACTTTTCTTTCTTGGCTAGTCCCAATGAGACTTCCAGGACTGTGTTGAATAGCAGGAATGAAAGCAGCCCTCCTTCCTTACCTTTTTATTTTATTTTGAGGCAGGGTTTCACTGTGGCCCAGCATGACCTGGAACTCATTCATGTGTCTAGCCTCAAACTTGTGGCAGCCTCCTGGGTACTAGGATTAAAAGCATGAGCCACTATGACCGGCTTCCTTCCTTTTTATTATTATTTTTTATTTTTTTGAGACAGGTCCTCATATAGCCCAGGCTGGCCTTGAACTTCGGATCCACAGACATTCCATCACCATGGCTGGTTTATGCTGTGCTGGGGATGGAACCCAGGGCTTCTCTACCCAGTGAGCTATATCCCTAAGCCCTTGTCCACACTTTTTCTACTTTAGTTGAGATGGTCATAGGGGTTTAAATATTTTATTTATTCATTTTCAAGCAGAGAAATACAGAGAGAGGGAGAGAGCGCCAGGGCCACCACCTCGTGGGTCTGGTATGTGGGTCCTGGGGAATTGAACCTGGGGCCTTAGGCACTGGAGGCAAGTGCCTTAACCAATGAGCCATTTCTCCAGCCCTAATTTGCATTATTAATGAGGTATATTATACCGACTGGTATTCTTTCTTCCTTCATGCCTTCCTTATGTGTGTGTGTTTGTGTGGAGTCTCATTCTAGCCCTGGTTGACCTGGAACTCACTCTGTAGCCCCAGGCTGGCCTCAAACTCATAGTGATCCTCCTGCCTCAGCCTCCCCAGTGCTGGGACTAAAGGCCTGCACTATGACAGGCTTTCTAGTGCTTTTGTTTGAATTGGGTTCTGTAAAACAAGTTCAAATGTCTGGGTGCACTTTATTATTTTTTAACTCTGTGACATTCCCCTCTCTTTATTGTCCAGTACTTGTC
The DNA here is from genome assembly GCA_004024765.1 of Zapus hudsonius. Classification (NCBI taxonomy): domain Eukaryota; kingdom Metazoa; phylum Chordata; class Mammalia; order Rodentia; family Dipodidae; genus Zapus; species Zapus hudsonius. Next base: position 1,086 of record PVHP010054035.1, on the reverse strand, counting down.
TGTGTAAGTTACCTGGGTTTATGTCTTAGAATTTCCTAATAAATTTGTGTGTAGCTGGACATCGTGGCTGGTACATGGAATCCCAGCACTTGAGAGACTGAGTGGGTTACCTTCTGAGTTCCAGGCCACAGAGTAAGACTCTGTTTGGAAATCACAAAAAAACCCACAGAAACACACTGCTAAACACGGTGGTGGAGCCCCTAAGCTCAGCTCTCAGGAGACGGAGGCAGAAAGCTCCGGAGTTGGAGACCAACTATATGGGTGACACATTGGGATCCCATCTCAAAAAAGACAACAAGGATTATGGAAGCTGTCAATTAAAAGTAAAAGATAACAAGGGACATAGCTCAGCTATGAAAGGCTCTTGTTGCAAAGCCTGAAGGCCCAGGTTCGATTCCCCAGGACTCATGTAAAGCCAGATGCACAAAGTGGTCCATGTGTCTAGATTTCATTTGCAGTGGTAAGAGGCCCTCATACCCCTATTCTCTCTCTCTCTCTCTCTCTCTCTCTCTCTCTCTCTCTCTCTCTCATAAATAAGTAATTTTTAAAAAGAAAAAATAAATATTTAGGCCAGGCAGGTGGCACACGCCTTTAATCCCAGCACTTGGGAGGCAGAGCTAGGAGGATTGCCGTGAGTTCAAGGCCACCCTGAGACTACAGAGTGAATTCCAGGTCAGCCTGGGCTAGAATGAGACCCTACCTCGAAAAACCAAAAAATACATATATTTAAAAATTTTAGATTTCAAAGCTGTGCTTTTGGGCTGGGTGAGAGCCCTTGCTGTGCAAACAAACATAAGACCTAAGATCAATCACTAATACTCACTTAGAAAACCAGGCATGGCTGTGCATCTGTAACCCCAGCTCACTGGAGAGATGGCTTAGTGGTTCAAGGCACTTGTTTGCAAAGCCTGGTGGCCTGGGTTCGATTCCCTAGTACCCACGTAGAGCCCGATTGTACAAAGTAGTGCATGAATTTGGAATTCGTTTGCAATGGTGCATCCATACTCACATTGTCTCTGTCTCTTTCTCTCTCTCTCTCTCTCTCTCTCTCTCTCTCTCTCTCTCTCTCTCTCTCTCTCTCTCTCT
>PVHP010054034.1:0-10583 GCA_004024765.1 Zapus hudsonius | reverse complement strand
TTCTGTGCCATTATGGGTTTATTTTTGGTATTATGGCTCAGTTGAAAGCTGTGGGGACTTAAGAGTTGAACTGAATGCATTGTATTTACATCATGTATGATTATTAGTTTGTGGGGGCCAGGGGCGGACTGTCATGGTTTGATCCAGGTGTCCCCCACAAACAATTGAATGTGTTCTGATAGATCGATCCTCAGCTGATAGCAGTTTGGGTTTTACAACCTCGATGAAGCTGTGTTGTTGGGGGCGGGCTTATGGGGTTATAAACCAGCTTCACCTTGCCAGTGTTTGGCACACCTTCCTGCCGCTATTTCCAGTGTTGTGGCAGAGGTGATGTCCAGCCCTCTGCTCATGCCATCATTTTCCCTGCCAGGATGGAGTCTCCCCTTGAATCCGTAAACCAATTAAACCCATTCCTGTACAAGCCACTTTTGTTTGGGTTCTTTCTGCGCAGCAACTAGAAAGCTGACTGCAACAGCACTGATGGAGAAATGTGCTTTCACTTAGAGGAATGATGGTTCTTTTATTATAACATGAGAAATGGAAGTGTGTGGTGCATGCACATATATGTGCCCTTGTGGCATCCTGTGTGCTTGTGTGTGGTGGCCAGAGTCAAACTTCCAATATCCCACTTCATTACTCTTATGCCCATTCTTATTTGAGCCAGAGTTTCTTTACTGATACAGGAGCTTCCTGTTTTCTGAAAGCCTGGCTGATTCATTGGTCTCTCCTCCCCTTTGTATAACTGGGGTTTCAGGTGCATATCATCTTGTCAGTGGTTTATATGGGTTCTGGAGATTTATACTTAGGTGTTTTCAGGCCTCCTCTGGCCATCATGCTTGCACAAGAAATACACTGAACCACTGAGCCATCTTTCTAGCCCATTTTTTGAGACAGTGTCCCATGTAGTCCAGGCTGCCCTTAAATACCCAATCCTCATGCCTCTACTTCCCAAGTCCTGGCATTACAGGATGTGCCATCATGCACAGCAGACTTTTAGATTTGTAATTGTGAAAAGGTGAGCATTTATGTGTAATAATTTACATTTTCTACTATTTGTGTAGAAGCGTGGAGAAAGACAGAGTTAAGGGATGTGACAATAATGGAGAAAAATTAAAATAGTCCGTGGAGAGTGGGAAGTGGAATTGATTAATAATACACATTAGGATTTAAGATGGTGTTGGAAACATGCACAAAGATGGCAGTCATGAACAGACATGGCTCCAGTTTTCCTCTTAAATCACTTTCAGTTATTAAACCCTCTGACTCAGGCATGGTAAAAATGGACAATAGCATTTATACTGATTTTGTCAGATGCATTGTACCAAATGACAGAGAGGTATGGGTGTTTAAATGGCAGGCAAAAAATTACTGACAGGATAGATGGTGGGATGTAACCTGAATAAAAAGTGAGATAAACAAAGCCCTAGCTGATATATTAGGAGAAAGTGGGGAAATCAGTGATGTGGGGATTTTAATGAAGTCAAATATTGGTTGTAATCTAAATACTGAGAAAATATAAAGTGGAAAGAGAAGAGGTTTTATATGGAGAACAGAGTGCTGGAGATATGAAAGTTGATGTAGACTCAGTGATCTTAGGAATCTTATAGATGTTTCTGATGGGGTGCAAAGGAACATAAAGTCAAATGAGAAGGCCAAAGAACCTGGAGGTTATGCATTTGAAAGAGCCATATAGATAGATAGATAGATAGATAGATAGATAGATAAATAAATAGATAAATACCACCAAGCATGAGAATGACAGAGCTTGGATTGGGGAGGAAGATGCCAAGGTTTGATAAATGAATGAATTGTTGACAGCTGCAGAAAGATAGAGAGAGGCTGATGTGGCTAGCCAAATATGAGTTTTATAAGAGAAAAGAGGACTAGAAATAGCAATGCGGAACAAAGATCACAGCTAGAAAATTGCCTATACCTGAGAGTGCTGCATGGGACACTGTCCACATTCCATTACTGATTTCAGTTCTTATAACTAAGGATTTTCCTCCTTGTTTTTCTGTTCACTAATCATTGCATGAATTGGTCAGTGTGTGTGTGTGTGTGTGTGTGTGTGTGTGTGTGTGTGTGTGTGTGTACTCAACAAGACTAAAACAGTGATTTTTTTAAGCAGCAAACTATTTTTTAAATTATTCGAGTAAATGTTTCCAACAACAATCCTTTTACTCTTTCCTCACTATACCCAAATATGTGTTTCCTTTGCCAGTGTAACCTCAAGAGTGATGTGAGCATACAGGCGTGGTGCTTGGGAGGAAGATCAGGATTGGATTGACTCCAAAAGTTACCCTTCTCCCACTTCTTGTGACTCTGCAACTGATCATTTGAAGATTCTAGTTCAGATAGTAGATTGTCACCTTGTTAACAAAGTGTTTTTTCAGATGGCTGTCCATCCATTCTCATGGGAACTTCAGTTAGGGCAGGTTTAGATGAAGACATTTTTCAAATAATTCCCTTGAAAAGGCCTGGAAGTTTCACAGCTTTTGTCAACTAGCTTGTAGATGTGAGAGAGCTTTATTAACATCCCTGGGAATGGTCAAGAACAGAAGTGGCATGTTGTGTGCTTTTCATACAAAGCAGGGGCCTGGTTAGCTCCTGCCCCTGGTACAATTACTCTGAGAAGTTGGACTGTGTCCTGGCTCAGGGCTGGAAAATGTACCTGTATCTTTGGAAAATCTGTCATAACTCCTTTCCAGGGCAATGGGAGAAGAGAAGAGGGAAGGTATTTTAACCAACAGACATGGCTTTATTTAGTCTTCTTCACATTGAATAAGCAAAACATCTTGAATTGTAGCTAGATTTCATCTCCTTGAGTCTAGTCCTCATTCTGACATTTCTGGCCTTATTAGTTAGGGAAATTCAGCCAGTGTAGTGAGGATCTTGCTTAGAAAACAGAAAAGTCAATGTGCTAACTCCTGGACAAGTAGGGACTCAAGGACATAGCTAGTGTGTAGCTCTTTCATCTATTCCCATGATCTTTCCCTCTAAATTTGGGTGGAATTCAGAAGTAGAATATTTTAACACAGACATTTAAAAATATTCATATATATGAATAATATATATATATGAATAATATTTATATATATCAAGATGCTCATATCATGTGTTATTAGAGAAACCCCTTAACACCACAGATTTTACTAAGATAGTCCTGGTAAAGTAAAAATACAGTTTATTTGTAAATATCAGTAATGTTCATAAGAGACAACCCTGACTCTTGAGCTAGCCTATTCCCCATGCTAAGAGACTTCTATATAGCTTACTTAGGAATATAGATTAACAGTTAAGCTAGGTTGGTCACTAGGTCCTGTCCTGGGTCCAAATCTTATCTCTACACTTACAGTATGGTTTAAACTTCAATTCTCCTGTAACATGGGAATATTACTAGTGCTCAGGGTATCTATTAATTATGTAATTATTGTAGCATACTAATAAATGTTTGCTCAATATTAGCAGACACTACTAGTTTACTTGGCAGTTTTTTAAACAATTTTTAAATTATTTTTTAAATTATTGGAGAGGGATGAGAGAAAGAGAGAGAGAGAAAGAGAAAGAGAGGTGTGAGAAAAAAAGAATGGGCATGCTAGGGCCTCTTCCTGCCAAAAATGAACTGCAGACACATATGCCACTTTGTGCACCTGAATTTATGTGGGTGCTGGGAAATTGAACTTGGTCTAGCAGGTTTTGAGAGCAAGTACCTTTAACCACTGAGCAATCTCTCCAGCCTGTTTTTAACAAGTTTATCTTAAACATTAGTCAAGTCAATAAAGGTTTTTTTTTTGAGGCAGAATCTTAGTATGCAATTCTGGTTAGCATGGTACTTATTATGGTACTTATTATGTAGCCCAGACTAATCTCAAACTCATAGAAATTCTCATGTCTTAGGCTCCAGAGTGCTGGGATTATAGTCATGTGTGAAAACATTCTGTTCACTTTTTGAAAAGCTGTTAAAATTGGTTTAGCCTTTAGTATTGTTTAGAAAAATAACAGGACTGGAGAGATGACTCCATATTTAAAGGTGCTTGCTTGTAAACCCTGACACCTTGGGTTTGATTCCCCAGTCCTCATGTAAAACCTGATGTGCAAAGTGGTGTGTGTGTGTCTGGAGTTCATTGGAAGGAAGCCTGGCACTCTCATTCTTTCTGTCAAATAGATATTTCAAAGAAAATGAAGAAAGGTACTGACATGAAATGCACACATATTTATTAAGAATTCTGCAGGAAATGTGTAGTGAGAAGCTGAAAAGAAATGATCATGCTGTAGTTCACTTGTTTATTTTCCCATAGCACTATCAGATAAAGACTGTCTGATTAGATAACATTTATCCTCTACCCTATCAGAGTCCTCTACTTTCTTATTTTAACATTTATCTACACCATAATCAGATAAGGAATATCTGATTACATAATATTTATGTAATTAGGAAGTTTGCAAAATTAGAAGTGCCCATCTAGGCTAAAAGCTTGTGAGCCTCCTGTTTCAGCCTCCTGAGTAGCAGGGATTATAGGTGTCTGTCTCTACATACAGGTCTTCTAGATTTTCTTGTGAATATCTATAATTTTTTTATCAAGCAGTTAAACTTACTATTCAAAGTAAAATATAATGTTAAAGGATTACTGGGAAATTTTCAGAAAAGCAATGATTCCCCATGTACTGTGATCAGAATGATCAGTGGCCCTTTTTGAGTTGAGTACAGGTAACCATGGTTAAATGTGACTGACCCCCACTATCTCTATCTCATCTTCTTATTACTTAGCATCTATAAACAACAAAAACTCAGAATAAAATTTTCACAATGGTCTGTCTTTATGCTTCCTCACGATGAGTCCAAAAAGGAACATAAAAATATCACTTCTGACAGTCCTTATCTTTCAGTGAGTTGAGGAGCAAGGCAGATAATCATATGATATAGTCAGTTTTTCTGTCTATCTCTTTTGTGCTTTAGGACCTTTCTAAGGATCTTGGGTTGGATTCATACAGAAGATGCTACTGGATGCCTATTCAGGGCCTTCGTCACTCAGGTTCCCACTGGCTCTTCCTCATGTTGCTCCTTTGAAGTGTCCCTCCCTAAAGGTATGCTGAAATCCACTTTTATTCTTTATCCTCCCCCTTTTCCAACCAAATAGTACGGTATGTAGTATTGCATACCATTCTGGTTCTCTTAATTTTTTTAACTTTTTATTTTTTTATTCATAGCTTCCATCATTATAGACCATAAATCATTATGATTCCCTCCCTCCCCTCCCCAGTATTTCTTCCCTCACTCAATTAGTCTCTGTTTTGTTTCAGTGTCATCTTTTCCTCTCATGTGTGGGTATTATCAGGTACTGTGAAGTCATGAATATCAAGGTTATTTTATGCCTGGGAGTTTGCAGTGTAAGCCGTCCTACCCTTCCGTTGGCTCTTACAATCTTTCTGCCACCTCTTCCACAATAGACCCTGAGCCTTGGGAAGTGTGATAGAGATGTTGCTGAACACTCCACTGCCATTTTTTCTCAGCACTATGGTGTCTTTCACATTATCACAATGGTCACCACCATCTGAAAAAGAGAAGCTTCTCAAACCAGAAATGAGAGTAGCATTATTATTTTGGTATGCACATTTTTTTAAAAAAAGTGCTTGTAAGGCAGTTTGGAAGACAACAACAGGCATTATTCCCATAGCACTCATGACCTCCCATCCCATTGATGTTTTACTAGGTCTTTAGTACCAGGCATGCTTTCCCTCCTGTAGAGCAGGCCTCCAGTCCAATTAGAGAGCAATTTGTTTCCTCACAATAGATGTGCCACTATTGCCCCAGTTGGTTTATTTGGGCAGGCTAGCCCATCTTAAGGCTTGCAAGGACCTCTACTGTTCACCACCATTGATGACTTCTCTCTCCTATAGGGTTTCATGCAGCCATGGACTTTACAAACTTTCTTTCAGCTGGTTAATAGGGAGGAAGTTTCCAGCTCAGCTCTGCTTGATTTCTCAGTGACCTGTGTGTCAAGCTTATGAGGTCTTCAGCAATAGGGACTTACCATCTCATTATGGTGGGCAACCTGTGCTTTGGCAATGGCCTATAATGTTGGGGGACCTGAAAAACCTCTCTGGCCAACAACTCACTAGAAGGTATTCCATCTCTGGTACTGAAGTCCTGTCAGAATGGCTACCATCAAGAGAACAAATAACAATAAATGCTGGAAATGATGAGGAAAAATAGGAACACTTCTACACTGATGGTGGAAATGTAAACTGTTACAACCATTATAGAAAGCAAAATGGAGCTCCTGAGATGGCTGAAAATAAATTTATCATATGACCCAGCTACACCACTACTTGGAATATATCCTAACGACACTAGTCACTCCCCTAGAGATACTTGCTCTTCCATGTTTATTGTGGCTCTATTTATAATAGTTAGGAAATGATACCAACCTAGATGTCCCTCAACTAATGAGTAGATAATGATGATATAGTTCATTTATACAATAGAGTACTATTCAGTGTTAAAAAAAAATGAAATTGTGAAATTTTCAGGAAATGGATGGATCTATAAAGGATCATAGTAAGTGAGGTAACTCAGGCCCAGAAAGCCAAATGTCATGTTCTCCCTCAGATAAAGGCATAGCCAGTAACCATATATTGTTACAAGAAAATACTTTAGTTTTTAAATAAGATGATCTTATTGCATAGGCTTACAAATGTAAGGTATAGAGGAAATGCTAAAAGAACAGATAACTGATGGCCTGAGCCTGTTTAGAGGGTGTAGAGAAGATCTGACTGGTAAAGGGATATTTTGATCAGAAATCTGAAGTATAAGTGGGATTTACTTGGATGGACAGGTGTAAGGATAAAGGTCATTCAGGCAGAGGGTCTGTCCAATGGCCCAGAGGGGATGCTAATGAGGATCTTAAAGAAAGCCAATTGGAGTGGAACCAACAGATGAGGTTGTGGAAGTATATAGGGGCCATATGATTTGGGCTAAAGATTTTGGACTCTATCCTTAAATCAGTAGTTTTTATTTATTTGCAAGGGGAGAGAGAGGGGAGAAAGAGAGAAAGAGAGAGAGAGAGAGAGAGAGAGAGAGAGAGAGAGAGAGAGAGAGAGAGAGAGATTAACTTCAGATATATGCACCACTGTGCATCTGGCTTTATGCGGGTGCTGGGGAAGCAAACATGACTTTAACCACTGATCAATCTCTTCAGCTCCAAGATTTATGTTTTGACTCAACCTTGAGTTCAGAACAAACTATGCTTAGTTTACCTAATCCTGATTACTCTGATCCATTTTCTCTCCACCTGAATGTGGACCTTCTCTATAAAGAAAATACTGTGATGGAGCACTAATTAAAGGCTCTCCAAAAAGTAACTGCTCTATTCTGAAGAGGCGTGTTTTTAAATTTCCTGTATTTTCCCTTTGGGTTCATGCCCCGACCTTTAATTTATTCATTTAATTTAATCAAATTTAATTTTTTTAGTGTTGGTAATGGATCTCAGGGCCTCGTACAAAGTAAGTAAGTGATCCATCACATCACTGAGCTACATCTCTATTTTAAAAAATTAAGAATCTTGAGGAGCAAGCATTCTTCTTACAGAATAGATGATGGTTTCTGCATCACTCAAATGTTTCCCAAATATTGTTCAGTTTGAGCAGGTGGCCCCTAGATTACCACCTAAATCCCAGGCTGAACATAATCAATGTCAATACTGTTGCTTTTGTCTTTGGGGCCAAATATCATGTCAATATTGGTAATTAAATGGTTTACTATTCTTTTTGGGTGGCTGGATTTCATGGAGACAGCTTAAATGGAATTAATTGTGGACTAATTAAAGCACTCCCTGCTTCTCTCTCCAGTTACCCCATGGGCAATAGCTTCAGTGGGTTGTGCAAGTCTCAGAAAACTGTAAATTATTGCTTAGCTTAAAGAAAAATGGATTGCTTTTCTAATACTTATTGAATGCTTTAAAAACATCTTTAAATCTCTGTAAGTTTTAGATAATTAAAATTATAAATCTGTGCTCTTTGAACAGGAAAATGAGTTGGGATCAGAGGTAGTAATACTAGCATGCTGAGGTGATTCATATTGTGGCTGCAGGCATATTTCTGTATCAAGTACCACCCCAGGTGAAATAGTACATTGAAGGTTTGTAGTTACAGAGATGAGCCATCTTATTGAGCTGGCCTCTGCCTCCTAAATCCCAGGGTAGGATTTATGCAGTGCTGTTTTTTCCCCTGTGACATCAAAGATCTTTGTGTCCTATATTTAATTCCCTAAGGGGCTTTGCTGGATGTTAGTGTAATGGAGCTGCAGTAATTATATACCCATAAATCTTAATGGTTTAGCAGAGTTGTTGATTTTTTATGTCCTTAATGTCTAAATTAGATGTTCCTGATTGGCCAGGATTTTCTCTGTAGAGACTAATGCTACTTTAATCTTCTAGCACTATCATCATTATATCTGCCCTAAAGTCGCTGTGATCTTCTGCATCAAGCTGGAAGAAGAAAGGAGGTGGAGGTATGATGAGCAGGAACTGTGATTGTGGCTTGAATTCACAGTCCCAGGCCACACCTCATGCCAAGGGAACGCTGCTGCTTCTTTTTTTTATTTTCACTCTGTACAATCTGCCCAATAGTGAACATGGGGTATTCAAGACCTTTTCTGTTATTGTTCTAAATGTCTCTCTCTCTTCTCTCTCTCCTTTTAAGTCTGATAAGACATGTCTTAGATGCTTAGAGGTTCCAGTATTGAGTGCATATATATTTAGAATTAGTGTTTCCTCTTGACAGATTAACCCTTTACCATAACATGTCTATCGTATCTTCACTACTTTTGATATTTAATTATATGTAATATAGATATACATTTTGTTTCCTTGGATTCCATTCACATGGAATATTTTCTTCAGTTCCTGCATTTTCAATTTACATGGTCTAAAAGCTTATGTAACTTTTTGTAAGCAACAAACTGATGGCTTTTGCATTTTTAATCCATCAATCAATTCTATACCTTTTAATTGAAGAAATTTATTTACATTTAAAATAATGATTGATAGTCTTGCTATAAAAACTATTTTACAACTTGATTTTGCATTTATTTTAGTTCTTTTCTTGCTTCTCATTGTTTTATAGTTTAGTGGTTAAATGATTTATTCTCATAGTATGTTTTGATTCTTTGCTCATCATTTTGATTTATTACTCACATATTTTGCTTTGTAAATAGCATTAGGCTTTGTTAAGAGCAGGAGAGATGGCTCAGTGGAAAAATGTGTTTTCTTGCAAAGCCTAATGGCCTAGGTTTGATTCCTCTATACCCACATAAGCCAGATGTACAAAGCAGCGCATGTGTCTGGAGTTTGTTGTGGCAGGGGCCCTGGTGTATCTATTCTTTCTTTAACAAATAAATTTATTTGGAAGGGCAAAAGACCCCAAATAGCTAAAAAAAATTAAAATTAAAACAATTCATATTGAGATACTAGCATTGCCATGAAATCTTTTTTTGGTTTTTGTTTGTTTGTTTGTTTTGTTTGTTTTGTTTTTGAGGTAGGGTCTCTCTCTAGCCCAGGCTGACCTGGAATTCACTCTGTAGTCTCAGGCTGGCCTTGAACTCATGGCGATCCTCCTAACTCTGCCTCCCGAATGCAGGGATTAAAGGCATGCGCCACCATGCCCGGCTTCAATCTTAAGAACAAACAAGCAAGAAAAGTACACACTTGCATTCCATTCTTCATACAAGTTTAATTTTTGATATTCAATTACATATTCTATATTTTCCTCTTTCCTCTTAAGTTGTTATTCTTTTTAATTTTTTTAATATTTATTGTCCATAATGAGTTACATTATTTAGTGGGCAAACCATACATTGTTATCGCGACTTCCCCAATTCCCACCCCCATCCCTGATCAGTTGTATATCCTCCTTCGTGGGCTGTCTGTATTAGTCCTTGTGGCAAGGGATCCTGTATATCTTAGTACTCATCCCGGTCTTCCTGGCCCAAGTAAGTTGTTACTGATGGGTGCTATGCCTCTGGACCATCTCCCCTACCACGGCTCTCACAATCTTTCAGAATTAAGGCTGCTTTAATGTTGCGAGCTTAGAGGTCCTTGTGTCGAAAAACTTTGGTTTCTGTCTCAAGGGCCTGTCCTGTGTTGATTGAATGACTGTGGTTATAGGTCCCTTGTTCATCATTCATTGTCTTCTGAGTTCCCTATGGATCCTCCCTGATATGACTGTGGTGACTCCTCTCTTGTCAGGATCTCATCTATCGGCCTACGGTTGGTTGGTAAGGTTAGATGGACCACAGCTCTCTCGTTGTATCCTGAAAAACACAAACACATTTGGCTTATCCTGAGTTGGTTGAATGGCTGTGGCTATGGGTCCCTTGTTCATCCCCTCTTTCTCTGCAGGGTTCCATATGGATCCTCCACAATATGACTGTGGTGGCTCATCTCTTGCCATGGTCTCACCTTTTGGCCTGCTGTCGGTGGTAGGGTTATATGGGCCACAGCTCATTTGCTATATCCTGAAAAATACAAATACAATCTCCATTGGAGAGTTACAACAGTATAGGTTAACAAATATAGACCATTCTG
>PVHP010054033.1:0-10508 GCA_004024765.1 Zapus hudsonius | reverse complement strand
AGCCATTACAAACCAGCCCCAAATGCATGCACCTCTTTGTGTATCTGGTTTTACCTGGGTACTGGGGAATACTGGGGAATCAATCGAACCCGGGTCGTCAGGCTTTGCAGGCAAGCACCTTTAAGCCATCTCTCCAGAGAGAGACAACCTCTGCTGGCCACCCTCACACCACAGTCCTGGCCTGAGGCTTCCGGCCTAGGGAAGGCAGTGGGGTGAGCTGGGGAATGAGAGAGGAGGTGACTAGAGAACCTGAGCTATTTAGAGAAAGGCCAGCTTTGCAACTGCAGAGGGAGGCATGGAGGAGGCAGACTTCCTCCCCACCCCCAAGGAGAAATAGCTCATTAGGAAAAGCCAGGGTGAGGCCAGCCCTTGGAGCCCTCCTTTCAACCCTCAGATGCTGGGAGAGGTCCTCTCTGAAGATGTGACATAGAAAGACCAAGAAGCCAGCCAGGTGCAGAACTGGGGCAAAGCATTTTGGGAATGGGAAATGGAAAGTGTGCAGCCTAAAGATGGGGCCAAAGAGGACCAGGATCAGATCATATAGGACCTTGTAGGCTAAAACAAGGACACTGAAGTTTCTGCTTATACTAGGATGTAAAGCCATGAGAGAGTTTTGAATAGAGACCCGTGAGACTTGATTTATATCTCCAAACACCGTCTGCTACCAAGTGGAGAATGAATTGTATATGGAGGTGCAGGGGTGATGTCTGGGAGGGACAGCCAGAGTGGGGCGGTTGCAGTGGTCAGCTGAGAGAGCTGGTGGCAGTAGATACAGGGAGCAGATCCTGATTCAGGGTTGGGTCTCGAATTCAAGCTGTCAAGCCCTGCCGATGGCTGCATATTGTCAGAGCATCAGAGGAAGGAATGGGGTGGATGCCCAGTCTGGGGCAGAGCTGCTCTCGGTCCATCAGCTGTGCTGCAAGGCCAGGCCTCCCTCTGCTGAGGCTGCAGGATGCCTGTCCATTCATGGATTCTGGCAGAATATATTTCCTGAGCTCCAGCCAAGCCCCTTGCAAGCCCTGGCCAGCCCTGTGTCTGCCTTATCAATGATGGAAGGGTGCACAGCTCATAAGCTGCTTCATTCAGACAAACGTGGAAACTGATCCATGGATGACAGCTTTTGGAGAATGGGGTTCCTGACCAGGGTATGGGGATCCCTCGCATCCTTATACCCAGGATAGCAGGATATAACAGTGGATATCACCCCACCCAATATTTTTGTATGTGTGTCTGTAGTTTGTGTGGTGTGGTAGTGTGTGCACATGTGCATGCCCTGTGTGTGTGCATGTGGAGGCCAGAGGAGATCATCAGGTGTCCTCTAACAGTGCTCATCTGTGTTTCCTTGAGACAGTCTCTCGCTGAACCTATTGTTAGTTAGACTGGCTGACCAGTGAGTCCCACTGGACTGGGATAGTGGGCATGTGTGACCACCTCCAGCTGTTTACATAAGTGCTGGGTACTGGGGAATTAAATTCAGGGCAAATCAGGCCTTCTTAACCGCCTGCTGAGCTATCTCCCCAGGCCCACTCCAAATATTTTTGATTCATAGTTGCTTGTAAATGCGAATGCAGAACCCACAGGTCTGGAAGGACAAGAGCAAACACTGGTTTCTTTTGGACCTGATTTCTTTTTCTTTTTAAATATTTTATTTACATATTTGCAAGAGAGAGAGGGAGAGAGAATGGGTGCAAGCCAGGGCCTCTAGACACTGCAAACGAACCCCAGATGCATGCACCACTTTGTGCATCTGGCTTTACTTAGGCACTGGGGAATTAAGCCAGGGTTGTTAGGTATTGCAGGCAAGTGTCTTAACCACTTAGCCATCTCTCCATCCCCTGAACCTGATTTCTTCATGCCTTGGGGACATCTTATGTGATTGTTATTGCAATGAAGGGCAAGTAGGCATTGTCAAAGGAAGGTTCCTGAGGAGGGCCTATGCTAGAGGTCGAGTCTCCTCCAAGTCCTGCATTGGAAAGGCTCAGACTGGACAAGAGATCACTAAAGGTCACCCAACAATTTAAGATAAAGCTGCATAGCACCATGTGCAGACCTCAGCCCCTGTCACTTCTCAGCTCTCAAAGCTCCTGCACCGAAGTCTTCACTCACTCTTCTCTTCTGCTTCAAGTTTCCTCCCTTTGTTTTTCACCAGCATCCCACACACCTGCCTGCTGTCCCCTGAGTCACTTCTTAGCACCCTGCCTGGTCCCCAGCTGCCCTCAGATGTCCCTTGAGGCTGAGGTACCTGGGTGGGGTCTCCAGCATCAGCCCTAAATCATTGTCCCCGCCTCCACCTCTGTCAGCAGTGATGGATGCTGTGCAGCAGTCCCTTGGAACGGATCCTGGATCTAAAAGCCTCACACAGCCATCCTGGACAGGCGGCGGGGGCGGGGGGGGGGGGGAGATACAGGGGTCCCCCAGAGCCCAGCTCCCTGCCGTGAATCAGTCAGCCGGCAGAGCCAATTAACTCAGACAAGAGCCGGGCAATGAGTCATGAGCCCATTAGTTCACTAGCTTGCACCGTGCCCCCCTATACACATACATAAAGTGGGGTCCTGGCCCTGAGGGGTGCTGCTTCTCTCTGGATGGGCCCTTCCCCTTTTAGGCCCCCTCCCCCTCAGAACTGCTTAGAAACCCCCCCCTTGCAGCCCAGGCCACGGTGGGCAGGACAGTACTTTGGGTGATTTTCATATAATTTGCATGGAACAAGGACATTGGGCGCTCCCTAACATGGGCCCTTCCACACCCACCCACCCTGTCACACCTGTTCAATGGAAGAAAACACCTGGCCAGAGACCCCTTGGCATGTCTTTTAGGGTGAAGGGATAAATAAGCCTTTCTCCTTCAGTAATAGGAAGCAGTGTTTGGCTTCAGGGATCACCCAAACCAACTCCTGTGATCCGATCCCACCTGTCCCTGCGCCCACAGAAATGAAGACCTTATTTGAGACGTAGCTCAACCAGGGAGTGGATGGCCACGCCCTGTCAACCTGGCCAGTGCTCAGAGCAAGCACTTCCTTGAAGGTCTCTGCACTGGTGTCATTCACAGCGGCTGGAAGTCCCAAGGTTGGTCAGTGGTGGGCACCAAGCATTGGCAGAGGAGGAAAAGCTTAGAAGACTGTGGCAAATGTTGGCCAAAGACTGTATCAATTCTTCCTCACTATGACTCTCTGCCCATCTATCTCATGGATGAGATTTCTGTGCCAGTGGAGGCTGAGGGGCTTAGCCAAGATTCCAGACAAGAACACAGGAGCTGGCTTTGAACCCAAGTCTATCTGATTTTGACTTCTGATAACTTCTGAGCCACGCAGCCCTGACTGTCCTGAACTTAGCCGTATTTATCCAGCTGCTGATCTATCATACCTGCTAGCTTTCCTTGGGGCCCCTGAAATCTGAGCTGGTGGGCAGGAGCTCAGCAATTAAAGATGCTTGCATGCAAAGACTGCAGTCTCTGGTTCAATTCCCCAGCACCCACATAAAGCCAGATGCACAAAGTGGCACGTGCTTCTGGAGTTCATTTGCAGTAGCAAGAGGTCCTGGAGTGCCCATTCTCATTTCTCTCTCTCTCTCTCTCTCTCTCTCTCTCTCTCTCTCTCTCTCTCTCTCAAAATAATAGATAAAAATATTTAAAGTAAATAAATAAATCTGAGTGGTCATCTCTTGCTCCAAGCCCACTCCTCTCTCCTCTACAGAAGGTCCCTTGACCACAGATTGCCCAAGCCAGCAACACAGAGATACACCGCCTCCAGGCACATGATGAGTATGCAATTTCATCCTGAAATGGGCCTTGGTTGGGTCCCTACTCCACAGCTAAGTGGCAGCTTTGGCTCTGTGCCTGTTTGCTAGAAGGTAGGCCTGGGGATCTGCCACTCAACTCCTTCCTGTGTCCTGCGCATCCTTCAACCCAGTCATCCTTCACTTCCTACCTTAAGCAGGTGGGCATCCCCCTACTTTCAAGGTGAAACATTAAAGGCCCCTCCAAGGGGGCCCAGAGACCTTTCTTTTTTGATTTTTTGAGGTAGGGTCTCGCTCTAGCTCAGGTTGACCAGGAATTCACTATGTAGTCTCAGGCTGGCCTGAAACTCATGGTGATCCTTCTATCGCTGCCTCACAAGTGCTGGGCTCAAAGGCGTGCACCACCACACCTGGCTTTTTTTGACTCTGTGTGTGTGGTATAATGTAGTATGTTTATTGTAGCATTGGAGTGTGTGTGGTGCATGCACAAGTATGCAGATGCCTGCACATTCAAAGACCAGAGAAGAATGTTGAATGCATCCAATTGCTCATCCATGTGTTTCCTTAAGGTAGAATCTCTCACTGATTCCAGAGCTTCGTGTCTTCACAAGCTCAGTGATTCTCTGTCCCCCACAGGCCTGGGGATACAGATGGGCATGGCCATGCCAGGCTGCTTACATGAGAACTGGGGAACCAGACTCCAGCAGTTCCAGGCCCCCTCGGGACTTCATGCTTGCACGGAAAGCACTGATACCCACTGAGCCACCTCTCCAGCCCCTAACCCAGCACTCCTAGGCTCAGCAGCACAATTAGCAGCCGTCCATCCTGCTCCTCTTAGAGAGGCCTGGGGCTGCTTCCATGATCTGGGCATTAGAGATCTTCAGTAAGGACTAATGGTTGGAACACCGGCCTTCTTCTTCCCTACTCTCAACATCCTGTCCTTTGGCTCTGTCTCTAGTTAAAGCCACCAGACCCAGAGATCTTGCTAGAAGGCCATCCTGGGAGTTGGCTCTGGTCAGACTATTTCTTCTGCTCAGTGAGATGGAAGCCACTTGCTTGAGGTCCTTGCAGCTCTGAGGAATACAGCATATGACTTCGGGATTCCATGGCCCAAGGCAGCTGGCATGGAGAGTGAGGAGAGCGCCACATCTATGAAGCAGTCTGCTGCAGACACCTCCCAGGAGGTGGCTTCCCAGAGAATGAGGAACCCCTGGGGAGGAGGTCAGGACTCATACCATGAGGGGGTAGATATTGCTCTTCAGTGCCAGTAATTGTGAAAATCAATGGTGCGGCCAGAGGCAGGAGACAGAGGAGAGGCCTGGGGGATGGAGATTCCCAGGGAATGAATGGCAGGGGTGTGGCATCTTTTCTACCTCCTTCCCCAGGGCTGGTCTGAGAGTTAAGAGACAGAGCAAGGCCCAAGAGGATTGGGCTTCAGGGAAAGAGTAACGCAAGGGGAAATGCCTGGCATTTGACTCTTGGGGAGAAGGACAGGGAGAATTTACATGCAATACACACTATGAGAATTCCATTGTCTGCATTTAGATGTACAGGCAGTGCAGAGATTGGTGGCTCCCAATCAGACTTGGGCTGTGGCCCTGGCTCTTGCACAGACTCAGGCATGCTTGTGGGGCTGAGCAAGCCATTCTCAACCTTTGAGCCTCTGTGAAATGATCACCATTAGTGGCCACTGCACATCTAGTGTCCTTTTCCTACCCCCCCAATATGGTCAGTCCCCGGGTTCCTTCTATACCTTGCTGTTTGTTTCCTGTGCTTCCCCTTCCCAAGTGGACCCTTCACCTCTGCTTTCTTGCTTCCCAAGTGAGGCAGGCCTTTCAGCCTCTCTAAGGTTCTGCTTTGGCAGATCTGGGTGGTGGAAGCAGCCTGGACCTCCCACCCTTTTCCTTTCCTGGTCTTTCAGTGATGTCACTCCAACTCTCCCTTATCCCACAAGGAAAAAACACACTGGGTGTTGTGGGGAGACAGAACCCCTGTGGTGAACCCAAAGGGGCCCTGGGGTAGTTGGGTGGAGGAGGAAGGAGTAGGGAGCTAGCGCAAACCATTCTCTTGGAGTCAGCAGCTCCAGCAGGGGCTGTTCCATTAGGAGGTGCCCGCTGCAGCCTCAGCAGAGCTGGATGAAGGCTTTGCCTGACCCATCTCTTTGATCGCCCCTCGCCCACTCCCTAGGAGGCTGTTAACATGTTCTTTATGAGTTGGGGACTAGCCAAGCCTCTCACCTCATCTGGGGCCCCTGGGCGGCTGTCTTTGTTCTTCTCACCATGCCCAGTGGAGGAGTCTGTATTGGTGACCTGTAGCCCCCACCCCCTCCCTATAAGGCCCTCAAGTGAACAACCTCAGGCCAGATAGGAGATCTGATGGGAGGGCCAGTCTCAGCTCCTGTGTGAACTCCCAGGTGGATGGGGAGGCAGAAAGACGCTGTCAGCCAAAAAATTAAAGACAGAAAGTCTGGCTAAGTGGGTTTCCTGGAAAAGGTGGGGGCGGATAGAGGAGCTAAGGAAGAAAAGGGAGGAGAGCTGGATGGGAGACTAGGAGAAAGAAGTGGACTATGGAGTGGGTCTGTCCATCTGAAGCAATAAGCCCCTGCTGAGTGGGGCAGGGGTAGAGGTGAGGAGGCAGGCTGTCTCAGAGGGCATGGTGGTACGAAGCCTCAAATGGTTCATCTGTGAAATGGGCCCGACACCTGCTCCCCCAGTTGCTATGAGCTTTAGCCAGTACATAAAGGCCCTGGCTAGAGATCACACTGCCTTGTCACTTATTTCCTGTCCTGCCTTCCCTCCCCCCCCCAAGGCCCAAAGGAGCCCTGTTTCTTAGCATCTGGCCTCATCCAGAAACATCTGCTTCTTCTCCAAAAGGTCCCTGCAAGGCTCTGGATGAGGCAATGGCCGAGGGCAGGGTGGGGGCAACAGCTGGATGAAGGAACCAACCGAGGCGCATCTTCCCCACCTCCCCCCAGGGCCTCACTGGACACAGACCTCCATGGGTCTCCTCCCGCTGCCCAGACACACACCTGCTTTCCCTCTCAGTTCCTCGGGGGTGGCCTGTGTAGGGCCCCTAGGATGGGCCTCCACTTCCTCCGCACTTCCTTCACTGGCTGCCCCACGATGGATTCTCCAGTCTTGTTTCCAAAATTCGAGCCAAGTTTGTGTTCCTCTCCCAAATACTCCATGTTCCTTGTGTTCCAAAGCATCTTCTCCCCAGTGACGGCAGCTCCCTGAAATCTCTGTGAGAGCTTTGCAGCCTGATTCGGACTTTCATCTTTGTCTGCTAAGGCACCCCATGAGGACTTGGGGGTCCCTGTACCCCTATTTAAGTCATGCTGGCAGAGTTCTTCTCTGATGGGGAAGCCACTATTTCAGGAATCTTGGAATCCCTCAGTGCAGAGGGAGGGAGCTTGAGGGACAGTCAGAGTTACCTCTGATGTGTAGTAGGACAGTCAGTGTCAGCTGCGACAGAAGGTGGTTCTCCTGCAGTCTGACCTCAATCCCTGTTGCTTCAAGGGTGTAGACTCCTGGGCTAATAGCGTATCTCCTAAAACCTCATCCCTCTGATTGCAGAGAAGGGCTCACCTCTTTCCCAAATGGAGCTCTTATCAGCATACAGGGTGCAATGAACAGAATAAGGGTCTCCTAAAGATGCGCACATTCTAATTCCCAGAACCTGCGATCTTATGTGGCCAGAGGAACTTTGCCTGTTTGATTAAATTAAAGGCCTTTCTTGGTATGGTGGCACACGCCTTTAATCCCAGCACTTGGAAGGCCAAGATAGGAGAATCAGCTGTGAATTCGAGGCCACCCTAAGACTACATAGTGAATTCCAGGTCAGCCTGGGCTAAAGTGAGACCCTACCTCAAAAAACCAAACAAAAATTTTTTAAAAAATATTTTATTTATTCATTTTCAAGCAGAGAGATATAAGAGAGAGAGAGAGAGAGAGAGAGAGAGAGAGAGAGAGAGAGAGAGAGAGAGCACCAGGGGCCACCACCTTGTGGGTCTGGCTTATTATTATTACTGGGGAATTGAACCAGGGGCCTTAGGCACTAGAGGCAAGTGCCTTAACCACTGAGCCATCTCTCCAGCCCCCCCTAAAAATTTTTCAATTAATTAATCAAAGGTCTTGAGCTGGGAAGATTAACCTAGGTTGTCCTGAGTAGTCCATACTAGAATCCCTACCAGAGGAATAAGGAAAAGCAGGACAATGACAGAGATGATATGGGATCAGAAGCAGAGGTGGGACACATGTGTAGAAGGGGCCATGAGCCCAAGCGGACAGACAGCTCTGGGCTGGGGAGACAGTGCTTCTTACGACCAGGAGCCAGCTCTGCTCACCCACCCGACTTCTGACCTCTGAGCTCACCTGGGAACCTGAGGTCAGCTAAAGTGTGGCAGTTAGTTTTAGCAGCACCGGGTGTTAATTCTTTGCTAATAACACCAGGTTTTGGGGGTGGGCTCACCCAGCATTAGTTGTACACTTCTTATGTGGAAGTCATAAGCCCTGCCTTCAAGGAGGGTGGCGCAGAGTAGCACAGACCCACACAATGGAGCACCATATTGCAAGAGTGACTTTCAATCTGTAAACTGAATGACAGGAGCAACCAGAGAGAGGTGGCTTTTGGGCTCTTGGGGCAGGGAGAGGCTTTGGTGACTGTGGGAAATCCCTTCTTGCTAAGCTTCAGGTTCCACACCGTAGCATGAGAAGAACCTATGCCTACCTCGTCATAGGCTTGTGACAATTAAATGATGGTGCCGGAGAGGACTTCACTGGGAGATAGAAGTTGAGCCCAAATTTGAAGGTCAAACAACAGGATAAAGCTCTTCTTAGCAGGAGCAGCAGCTTGAGCAGGGCACAGTGGGTTGGGACTTGCATGGCCTTTTAAGGCATTGCAGTAAGATTCAAGAAGTGAGCTGAGTGAGGCGCTTTGGGAGGTTGAGGACCAGGAGAGGCCCTTGAAGGAGGGAGCTGTATTGCCAAGAACTTTTATGCCATGCTAAGGATGATTTTATTTTATTTTTTATTAAAAAAAAATATCTGCAGGGCATGGTGGCACATGCCTTTAATCCTAGCTCTTGGGAAGCAGATTGCCTTGTGTTCAAGGCCACCCTGAGACTACATAGTGAATTCCAGGTCAGCCTGAGCTAGAGTGAGACTCTACCTCTTAAAACATATATACAGTTTATTTATTTATTTGAGAGGGAGAGAGAAAGACAGGGAGAATGGGTGTGCCAGGGCCTCCTGCCACTGCAAATGAACTCCAGACACATGCGCCTCTTTGTACATCTGGTTATACATGGATACTGGGAAATTAAACCTGGACCAGCAGGCTTTGCAAACAAGCACCTTTAACTGCTGAGCCATCTCCTCAGACCCTATAGATAATTTTAGCCTAAAGCCATTAGGGAACCACCGATGGTTGTTGAAGGGTACAGTGACCCAATCAGATTATAGGTTGGTGCCAAAAAGAGAGAAAAGAGACTGGGGGAAGAAATTCATTCTAATTCACCTGTGAATTATGAGGGTAGAGAGGGAGAGAAGGTTCTAGTGCCTCCAATGGTAACCTAGAGATCTGTAGGGAGAAGAAAGCTTCAGAACCATAGCAAGTCAGAGCATATGACCCAATGTCCAAATGAGGAAAGTAAGAGCAGAGGTTCATGGCAGGACCGGGTCCCAGGTGTCCTGGACCCTCACTCTGGAGTTTGTTTCAAGGTGACCTGGCAATCAGGGGTGGACATCAATGATGATTGCTGTGTGCTCTTCCCCAGTTTTTCTGGAGACCTAGTAGTCACCTGATCTGTGGGGGGGGGCAGGCAACACAAGTGATCTGGAGTTAGAATTGGGGTGGGGGGCACACAGCCTCTGGAGAGGGAGGATGCAGGTGCTGTGCTCCTGCCACCAGCTGACTGAACCTCAGCTGCCTGGGGTACAAGGACCTTTGACAACATACTAAACTAAAAATAGCCCAGGGACCACCACAGAAGCCTCGCTTGACTCTCAAGGCCTCAATGAGATGATGGGCTGACCCCAGGTTCCTCTGGAGAAAGAATGCTGATACCAGCAAGACCATCACTGAGGCTTCAAGAAGCAAAGAAGGATCACCTGACCTCAGCTCAAACCCTGTATTGATTCCTGAAAAGAGAAACGAAACGAGACGGGGCTGGCCAAGGCCACGGTGCTCATGGAATTGGTCACCCAGTCTTAGATCAGGAATGTGGCTTTATAGGCAACAAATGGCTTCTTTGTTCTGGAAAGTCCCTAGTGGGTCCTTGCTTCCCACCCTGACTCATGATGACAGAAACCCCAATCTGGTATGACAAGTCTTTCTAAGATGCTAGTCACAACTTCCAGCTGCTTTAGTGGCTCTGGGAGAACAGAATGTGATACTGGAGGAAGAAAGCGACTGGGCAGAGGGACAACATCACCCAAGTGACTGTCAGCTTAGATGCGCACATCCCAGCCAGCCAGGGAGAACTGTCAAAGCATTTCCTAAAGCCACTCTGAGTGATGCCTCCTCTTCCTCCTTCTCCTCCTCCAGGCAGATCTCTCTGTTTTCTCCTCTCCTGACATTCCCTGTATGTCTCTCTCTCTGAGTCCTGGATGTCCTCTCTCCAAGCAGGGCTGCAGGAGGCCAAGGGAGTTGGAGAGACCTCTCTGTAGAGTCAGAGTGGGGAGCCTCCTTTGAAGCCCCCACCCTGGCTATCCCACCTTCAGCTCTTGGGATCCTCAACTGCTCTGCAAGGTGTCCATGGCCTCTACACCACTGATA
>PVHP010054032.1:0-10562 GCA_004024765.1 Zapus hudsonius | reverse complement strand
TGGTAGAAATGCTTACATGGCACTTTCTCTTAGCCAGGATCAAACCTGTGAGGTGCATCCTGTGATCCTACAGACAAGAAGGTTGCACCACGGCTGGAGAGATGGCTCAGCAGTTAAGGCACTTGCCTCCTATTGCCTAAGGCCCTGGGTTCAATTCCCCAGGACCCACATACGCCAGATGCCCCCCTCTCTCTGCTTGAAAACGAATAAATAAAATATTTTTTAAAAAAGAAGGTTGCACCATAGAGAAATGCCCAGCTCTGTACTTATCACATAAAAAGTGTCCGTTGTGTCTTTGTCAGCTAGATGGAAGAGTAAAGGGTGAATTAATGAGCAGGTTGGCAGGTGGGTGCATGGGTGGGCAGGTGAGAGTGGGGTGAGTAGGAGGGGTGGGTGGGCAGGTAGAAGGATGAATGGGTGAAGAAGGGACAGGTGGATGGGCGAACTGATGAGTGGATGGATGGCAGGTTGGTAGACAGAGGGTAGATGTGTAGATGAGTGAGTGAATGGAAAGTGATCCTGAAACTTCCTGTGGTATTAAACCCCTGAGGGTGAGGAGATAACCTTGGGACCACGCAAGCAGGAGACATTTTGAAATCGTAAAGGAAACCTCATCCAACAGTGAGAAGACACTGGGAGCAGGGTCCTACCCCACATCTCTGGCAAACTGCCACCTCCCAGACCTAGGATCTCCCACAATCCCACAATTCCTTGACCCTACCGTGCATATGCACACCAGGCAGCATGCCATGTGCCTGCAGATGGGTGGCTGGCAGAGGCAGTGAGTGGGCGGGAGACTTGTCAGAGGTAACCTTCCTCCTGGCTGCTTGTTCTTTGCAATGTTACACTTGTCTTCCCTCAACACTTGGATACCCGAGCCAATTTTGCCATGCAAATGAATTCAGCCCATTGTAAATCCATGGGAAGGGGTGGGGGCTGCACGGAGAAGAGCTTTGCACTATACCTTTCACTGCCACTGAGGTGGAATTTTGGGTTGGACCCCCTCATAGGAACTACAACTAGCCTCACAGATGGATCCTCTCCCGTGACTGGTTAATCACCTGAAGTCCAGAGAGGAGCAGAGCCTTGCACACAGGCACACAACCAACTAGCCAGGGCTGAGCTAAGCCTCTCTCCATGGGTTGAGCTGTACCTGTCACTGTACTCACTCAGAGCCCACTGGCCTCCAAGATGGCCTGAACCCAATCCATCCCCACCAAGCACTACAGGATGAGCCTGAGACCTCAGGAAACCAGGATGCCTCCCCTTAGCTCTGTTACAGAGGGCAGGATTGAAATTTGGGACAGACACAGACCCAGTCTGAAAAACCTAGAGGGACCAGGGGGCAGTTTGTGGTATGGGCTGGGGTAGGTTCCATGCAGGAAAATTGATCAAGGTGTGGCCAGTCTGATGGGTACTACTATTCAGGGACAAGGCAGAGGTTCAAATACCAGAAGTTCTGTGAGGAAGAGCAGACAGGGACTTGTGCCAGGATTCATGTCATCAGCAGCAAAAGTAAGGAAAGGAGTATTGGAACACAGGGCAGATGACAAGTGATTAAGGCCATTGTTATCTTGGGTCCCAAGGAGAAGCCCTGTCATTGAGTTCTTCCCAGGACAGGCAAGGCTGAAGTACCATGTACGCTGGTTCCATGGAGAGTAGCAGTGCAGTGTGGGAAGACAAGACAGGAGAGCTGACATTTGTTGCAAAGCTCCAATGTGCCAGACTTTCGGCACCAGCTTTAGATAATTCTTGCCGTAATTCTATAAGCCAGAAGCTGTCCCCACTTTGTGCATTAGAAAACTGAGTCCAGGGAGATCACATGCCAAGGTCACACAGCTTGCCAAGAAGAGTCAATTCTAAATTCACTGTTTACAGGCATTTGGAGTCTATAGGCTCATCTCGTGGCCAAGCCAGTCAGATGTTGCCATCAGAAATCACCTCCTTCTAACGGAGCCGGTGATGGTGGGAGAAGGACGCTGGAGGGGGCACAGAGTTGACAAGGGTAAAGCAGCTTTTCCAGGAGGCAAGAGCTCCAAACTGCTTGGAACCTTTGGAACTCCCAGTGTTTCCCTGACTGCAGCCCCATCTCCTAACCTTCAAGATGTCCCCAACCTGACTGCTTCTGCACATACCCTGGCCCTCCTGCCCTCCAGGTCTTCCATAAGCTGTTCCGTTCTCTTGGAATGCTCTCCCTCACTTTGTCAACTTTCTTCTCCACAACTTGACAAATGTCCCCTTGAGCTTCCTCTGTACTGGATATTTCTCTCATTCCCACCTATCATCCTGGTTGCTTGCCAGCCTTTATATTGTACAGGTTTTCTTTGCTAGTCCTAAAGGGCCAGCGTGGTGACTAATAGAATAGCCCACAGCACACCTTGTGGAACCTCTAGGTTCCTAGTCAGGTCCCTAGTACGTCTGGACTGCAATTCCATCTGATTTCCTCTCCAGCACTAAATCCCTGTGCTGAGACAGCATGGCCCCTTCTCAACAGCCTCAGCCAGCCCAGATGCAGAGATCCGTCTCTGGCTAAAATCTGGCCCAGGCTGTTCTGAGGGAGCTGCAGACTAGAATAGCCTTGGCCGTGGGCTCAGGGTCCCCAGGGCCAGTGGCAGGCTTTGTGTCTGTTCTGTGCCCTAGGCTGCATGCCCCAGTGTTTTTTTGCCCGGCAGCCGCCCAGGCCACAACAGCCTGGAAGGCAGGATGCTATAAAGGTAAGAACTCCCTGAAGCTGGGAGGACCCTTGTCCTGCTTGTGCCATGACCAGGCCCCTTATTCTCAGCCTGCTTCTTGTGGGACAACCAAGAGGGATAAACTCTGACAGTGCCAAGGCCTCGCCTTTGTGGAAGCAGAGTTCAACCTAAAATATCCACTTACAGCTCAGATCTCTCTCTCTCTCTCTTTCTCTCTCTCTCTCTCTCTCTCTCTCTCTCTCTCTCTCTCTCTCTCTCTCTTCCTGAGCTCCCACCTTGGGCAAAATGGGTGGGAGCTCTGAGCTATAATAGGTCCTAAGGGTCATCGAGGACTAGTCACTGTAAAGCTAGCAGTAGGTTTACTGAGCACTTAGTAGATGGGGCCTGGTGCTAACAAAATTCCCAGGGGATGAATCTCATCAGGTTTTGCCAGCCCCCTGTGCAGTGAGCTACATTATCATCCCATTTCACAGAAGAGCAAGAGCCCAGGGGAAGCCTTCTTCCCAAGTTAAACCCATGGTTCTACTGAGCCTGGCCCCACTTCCACTGGAAGGCTTGGTATCAGCCTGGCTACAGAGCTTGAATGGCGACTTGCCATCTGGCTGGCTTGATTAGGGGTGGGGGAATGAGAATGGAAAGTGTAGAAGGAAGAGATGTCTTGGTCAATGGAAGGAGGAGGATGGCTAGAGAATGTGCTCACCTGTCTGGTCTTGGTGATTCTCAGTGCCTGGCTCTTCATGGGCACTCAATAAGATGGTGGTAGAGGAACAGTGTGATGGCTAATGCCTGTAATCCCAGCACTCAGGAGGCTAAGGCAAGAGAGTTGCAAGTTCAAGGCCAGCCTGGGCTACATAGTGCATTCAAGGTCAACCTAGACTAGAGTGAGACCATGTTTCAACCCCATACAAGTCAAAATAATAATAATCTAATAGTGATGGAGGGAAGCTGGGAAGATAGTTCAGTTGATAAAGTACTTGCTCACAAGCATGAGAACCTGAGTCTGAACCTTAATACCCACATAAAGATTCCAGGCTTGTAATCCCAGCTTTGGGGAGGTGGAAACTAGCAGATCCTTGGGGCTCCATAGCTAGTCAAGAAGATAGCACTCCAGGCTGGCCTCTGGCCTCCAGACACAGGAACATATACTGTGTATGCACGTTCACTTGCTCCTGCACATCGATGAACATGTACACACACACACACACACACACACACACACACACACACACTAGTGCTGGAGAGGCAATGAGTCCACAGGTCACACATGGATAGTCTATGATCCCCCTCACATCTCCACGTGGACAGTGTTCTGGACCATGGGATGCTGGCATCTCTCAGCAACTCCAGCACAAGACAGGGATCTCCGTGAAGATTCCAGTGTCACAGAAACTGGCTCTGCCCTCCTTTGCCAGCCATGCCCCGTCCTTTCTCTGGACCTCAATTTCTCCATCTGCACAGGGTCAGAATGGAACCAGGGAACTGACCTCACCCCCACATTTTTCTGCCACAAACTCCCTGGAGCTCTGAAAGCTGCGGGTACCCCCTGCTTGCACCCTGGGGAGGAACATGTCACAGACCTCCTCCAAGTGCCCAATCTGGGCACTTCAACGACACAGCCCCTGCCGGCCATTCATCAAGGGCCACAGTGCACCAGGCTGAGGCGTAATGATGCCGCCTTCCGCCCCTACTTCTGCGGCATAATGTATGCCCCGCGCCAGGCCCCAGTCACTCAATCCCAGCCGGTCTGCGGAGGCCGAGATAGTCCTTAATGAGAAGAGCCCGGCTTTATCTGCTTTCTACTTCAGCCATTATCTCCCCCAGTCTATAGACACGCAGTTACCTCTGACAATAATGCTCACAGGCAACAAATGCTGATGAGTTTTCTATGCAGTCCGCACAATAAGTCTATCAAAACAACCTCGGAAAATTATGAACCCCCATGACAGACAAATACAACCAGCTTCAGCGTGAATTTAGAGCCCCCAACGCTACGTTTCTTTTAATTCTTCAGGCTTCCCTTATCTCTGCTGTTCCTCTTCTGGTGGGGAGATAACAGTAATTCTTCTCTGTACTGGGTTTTTTTTTCTCTATTCCCTCCCCCCCCCATGCTTTTTTTTCCACCCACTGAGTGAGATGTTTTCCGTGTCTTTCTGCTTGCTATAGATAAAGGGTTAAAGACCAACTTATGTTGGGTGCTGGGGAGGGGGGAGGGGGCAGGGGAGAGGGGGGGAAAGTAATCAGCATTCAAGAGATTGCTATCGGAGAAGCCGCTCAGAGAACAGTAATTTTGCTGGCTTCGGCGAGGGCTCTCCCCCCCCCCCCTTTTTATGAATGCACATAATGCCTGGAGTGTTGGGGGCAGATAAAAGAATTAGCAGCAGCCAGGGGGACGGAGGCCCAGAGAACAGGGGAGAATTAGAATGTCTATCTTTGTCTCTTCCGGCTCATCCAGCCAGCCGAGGCTCCCGGCTCGTAAACAATTTAATCTTTTTGCTACAGTTAAAATACAAAGACAGCAAGCCTCCTCCTTCCAAATGGAAAAGGGAGGAGGAGCAGGACGGAGGAGGAAGATGGGGCTGGGGCAGGGGCAGAACAAGTGAAAGGGAGAGACTGAAAGGGCTGACACCATGAACTTCGCTGCTGCTGGCTTAGCCCCTGGGCCCTTGAGATCTCAGAAGTGTCCCCCACGCACCCTGCCCACCATGCTACCCCCAGTTTGGCCCAGCCCATCTAAAGGCCAGAGGTCCAGACCTTGGGATCAGGGTCTGGTTCCTGTCCACCTGACAGGCGACACCTGTCAGCTGTTCATCCCAGCACTTCATTTCAGGCCTGTTCCTCACTCCTGCCTTCCTTCCTCGCCTTGACACCTGGGCTCAGGCATGTCAACTGAGCATACCTTTTCTTCCCCACCAGGTGGCAAGCTCTCAGGGTGGGGACCCTGCTGAGAGAAGGGGTTCCAGTTCTCCAGGTTCTGCCCAAGAGCAGTGATGGAGAAAGGCATGCACTGAGTTGAGGAACAGATCCCAGAGAAGAATACCACTTGGGAGGAGGAGCCAGTTCCTCCACAAATTCGAATCCTTTAGAAAAAACGGAAAATTTGCCAGAATAAAGAAGCCTTTCAAGGGTCCCTTAGCAACAGAAAGTTAGCAGGGAGACCCTCCAGCCCAATAAAACCAGTGACCCATATAGCTTCTCAGCTGGGCATGCTCAGAGCAGCCAGTGCACTGTACCCCCATATTGTGGCCATTTTTAGCCAATCCAGCTGGTCCCTTGTCACATGTAATACAGAAAAGGCCAGTTTTCATAGGGCTCAGTTGAGAGCTGCCCCCCCCCTTCTCTGCCTTCATACAGCTTGTGGAATGCTCATTTCTTTTAGCACTGGCCATTGAGCTTACTGCCTTCTCTTCCTTGGGAACCCCCAAAGGTCTTCCCCACCTCTGGCAATCCAAGCCCAGGACAAAGCCTGGCCAAGTTGCTAGTCAGCTTACTTACTGAGTTGTAGTTAAACAGATGAGTGAATGAGTGACGTCTGATAAAAACAGAGCAGGGGGCTGGGGAGACCACTCGGTAGGTAAAGTGCCTGCCACAAATCTTAGTTTGGATCTCCAGACCACACATAAAAGCCATGTGTGGTGACACACACCTGTGATCCCAGGGCTGCGGAGCATGTATAAATTCAAACATTTCCAGCTCTCTGAGCACCAGGTCACCATCTGTGAAATGGAAATAACAGCTACGCAGAGTTGTGTTAGCATGAATAGAATGGACTCAGCAGCTGGTGATGCTACAGAGAAGCAAGGCCTGGTGATGACACAGTAAACCAAGGATGCCGAGAACATCATACATCTTGGCGCTCCACAAAAAACAGTTCAATGTATTATCCTTTTCTTATTTGTCCACCATCTCATTACCCTTGACTCCATGGAAAGGGAGGTTGGACTGACCCATCTTTGGGGAAATACAGCTACTTTGCTCATCTCCTGTGTCTTCCCTCAAGATGGAGAGTGAAGAGTTTGGAAGAAGCAAGGGGAATGGAACAACCAGCTTGGTTCTTTCCAAAACTTTTCAGAGAACCCCCGTGTGCCCTGCTGCTTCACACCTATGAGCTTGCTGCACCCCCCTCCCCAAAGCCCAGCACATCATTTCTCACCCCTCAGTCCTACATTCCGCTGAAAATAGCTCCCATGTATTTGAAGAGATTTGGGAGCAGAACATAGGCATGACTTGAATGTTTTTATAAACAGTGTTGAAAATATTTAATGCATAGTGCTTGTTTTCTACCACTGGATTCCAGTTTTTGTTTGCTTGTTTTGTTTTGTGAGACAAGGTCTCACGTAGCCCAGCTGGCCTTGAACTAATTATGTAGCCAAGGATCTTGAACTCCTTTCTAATCCTCCTGCCTCCACCTCCAAAACATTAGGCTTATAGGAATGATTCCCCACACCTGGCTTGATAGCAGTTATTTCCAAATATACATTAAATATATATCATCTTGGCCATGCCCTACATCAGGGCATCCCAAATTATCCACATGTCAGAATCACTTGGACAGCTTTAAAGCATCTTAGTTCTGAGCCCAATCCTGGAGATTCTGACTCAGTTCCCGGGTGAGCAAAAGTGTATTTGGGACAAGAGGAGAGGAAAGACTCAAAAGATCCCAGGTGGTTCAGACCAGGAGCCTCATGTGGGGTCTGCTACAAAAAAAGAGGTTTCGTTTTATTCATTGATTCAAAAATACTTTCTGAGAACCTGCTATTTGTCTTTGTGTGTGCTGAGAAGAGAGTGAGGAGATTAAAAACAAAGAAAGAAGAAAGAGAAAGAAAGAAAGAAAGAAAGAACGAACGAAAGAAAGAAAGAAGGCAGGCGTGGTGGCACACACCTTTAATCCCAGCACTCGGGAGGCAGAGGTAGGAGGATCACCATGAGTTCAAGGCCACCCTGAGACTACATAGTGAATTCCAGGTCAGCCTGGGCTAGAGTGAGACCCTACCTCGAAAAATAAAACAAAACAAAACAAAAAAAGAAAGAAAGAGGAAGGAAGGAAGGAAGGAAGGAAGGAAGGAAGGAAGGAAGGAAGGAAGGAAGGAAGGAAGGAAGGAACAAAGCAAACTGAAAATCCCATAAGGTGCAAGAAAGTGGCATGTAACCATCCATATGGATCTCCACTCTTCAGCCTTTATCCAAAATCCACCCCACACTGATTTTTTTTCCTCTCTGAGACTCATAGTCTAGGTGCCTTTTCTCTAAGGAATAGAACAAAAATATATATTAATTAAGGATCAAATAAGTGCCACACCCTGCACTAAGGACCTAATTATACATGTGACCCCAATCTTCATAAAATTTGAAGATGGGGGCTCAGAAGACGATTGGGGTTAAAGGCACTTGCAAAACTTGCTAGCCTGGGGTTCAATTTCCCAATACCCAGTAAAGCCAGATGCACAAAGTGGTGGGTGCAGGCATCTGGAGTCCATTTGCAGTGGCAAGAAGCCCTGGTATTCCCTCTCTCTCTCTCATACACATACACACTCTTGCTCTTTAAGTCTCACAAATAAATACAATTTTAATAATATACATATGGGGGCCATCATTATGTGTATATTACTAATGAAGTCATAGGAACAAAGAGGCCTAGGAAGGAGCTCACTGAAGTTCACTAAGCCAGCAGGTGACAGGGTCTTCTCTCCCAAAGAATCCTGTACTGCCTGAGTATAAGGCCTTGGAATTCTATTACCTTGTTAGTTATTAATCACATTCATTCACCATTCAGCTACACATTCATAAACCTGATAAACCACCTACTGTATGCAAGAGGGATAAATAAGACTCTGACTTCAAGCGCTGTAGAGTTTAGGAAGAGAATTCATGTAGTTACACAAATCACTCAGAGGCAAGGTCTGAGTGAGTGCTTCCCAGGAGACAGCGAGAGTGATCGGAGTTCAGGGGAGATTCTAGTCCCAGAAATCCAGAAGTCTTTAGCAAATACCGAGGCCTTATTTCATCAGAGAGGTGAAGCATTTCAGCCAAGGTCACACAGCTGGGTGCACCATAAATACGTGATGAATCTGATGAGATTATTCACCAACCCCAATTACATGTTAACCACTAATAACTTGGCACTGGCTCCTCTAATGGGATTTCCTCCTTGGACATCAGCCTTCCCATCCCCCTTCCACTGACATGGGCCAATTAGACAAGGGCAGGTGCTGTGATTGGGGT
The DNA here is from genome assembly GCA_004024765.1 of Zapus hudsonius. Lineage (NCBI taxonomy): Eukaryota > Metazoa > Chordata > Mammalia > Rodentia > Dipodidae > Zapus > Zapus hudsonius. Next base: position 1,650 of record PVHP010054032.1, on the reverse strand, counting down.
CACGGTGAGAGGAAGAGATGGAGAGGACCACAGCTCACCCCCAGCCTCGGCTGAGAAGGAGGTGATCAGTTTCAGACACTCACAGCCTGTTGTGAGGAAGTGTGGTTGAAGCTCGCCCATGGGAAGAAAGGGGCCGGCTTGGAAGCCAGCTTCCCCTACATGAATGCCCAGGGGGACAAATGCTTTGGACACCATATCCTTTCTGCTCCACATTTAAGACCAGCAGAGCTGAGGAGAGATGTGGAACTACGTGGAGAGACAGACATTCAGGCAGATCAACAAACCTCAACACTGACAGACAGAGACAAAGCAAGAAAAAAAAGGTCTGTAGTTTAGTGGTAGGCTGCTTAATTAGTGTGCACAATACCTCCCCACCCAGGATTCATCCCGAAGCACAAGCAGGAGCTGGGAGTTCACACCAACATCTCTGTGGTGCCAGACCACTGTAGAAGGTCTCCCCAGGACTCCCTCCAGGCAAACCTCCAGTTTTCCCCTGTGAGGACGTTCAAGTGGAGCTTGGAAACAGTTGGACTTTCTCTTTGTGGGACAGGTGGAAAAAAGCCAGGCTCTGATGAGGACAGGTGTCGGGGAGATCACCAGGAGGTAGCAGCTCCAACCCCCAACTGTCCTGGGAGTCAAAACCAAGGGCTAAACTCCTGCAGACTGAGGCAGGACACAGATGTGGCCGTGATGACAGCCCTTGTCCCTCTGACTTTAGGGGCATCTTCGGTTACCTCCTGTGGACCCCTGCAGTCTTCGGAGCCCCAGCTCTTTGGATCCAACTTAAATCCCCTCTACTGCGCTAAGGAGTAGTTCCAGAGGTACAGGAGCGGAAGGCCACAGAACCGGTGTTAGCAGAGCGATGCCTAAGTAGCCTGGCCAGCTGCTTGTCCAAGGTAGCCTTCCCCCACCGCCACCAGCACACAGAGCAAGAGTCCTGGTGGAGGATTGGGCAAAGATTTCACCCAATGGCGGTATGATTTGGCTAGGTGTGGGTGGCCTTGAGGAGTGGACAGGTAGCGGGACATGATCCTGCCTCAGGCACTCCGTGCACAAGCCCATCCAGGTCCTACCTGACCTCAAGTAGGTCAGACACAGTTCACCTGCTCTGCTCCGCCTGCTCCCCCCCACCTTCACCCACTTTCCTCAGCCTAGATCTCACACCATCCCCCTCCACCTGCTGATGTGGAGGCCCTCCCTAAGACAAACACGAGGACATAGGGGCGACAAAAACTGTGAAACCTTAACAAGAGGCTGGCAGGCTCGAGAGGGAGGGGCAGAGGAGAAAGTAGACCCAGAACAAACTCCACAAAAGACTGCACCAGGGAAGCTGGGGTCTGTGCGCAGCCCTTGGGCGCTAATCCCTTCCACTCCATCCTGGACCTCGTCCAGTCCACGTGCCGCTGAGTAGCCAGGCCTAGAGCGCATGCGCGGGGCTCCAGACCAGGGGCAGTGAGCTGGAGGCTTGTCCCCCAACCCCCCAAGTTAAGTGCAGGGCCCCAGCAATTAAAGCTACCCTGCGGAGGAAGAAAGAGAAGGCCAAACAGCCTGTTTATTTCCCTCTCCTGACTCCCCCATCTCTCTCTCTCTCTCTCTCTCTCTCTCTCCTCTCTCTCTCTCTCTCACACACACACACACACACACACACAC
>PVHP010054031.1:0-10340 GCA_004024765.1 Zapus hudsonius | reverse complement strand
CAGAGAGAGAGAGAGAGAGAGAGAGAGAGAGAGAGAGAGAGAGAGAGAGAGAGAGAGAACGTGAGCACCAGGGCACCACCTTGTGGGTCTGGCATATGTGGGTCCTGGGGAATTGAACCTGGGGCCTTAGGCACTGGAGGCAAGTGCCTTAACCGCTGAGCCATCTCTCCAGACCTTGATTCTTAATTATATTTCCAGATTTTTTTGAAGATTTCATATCCAGCTAATTTCAGAGCTATTTTATAGACATTCCTGGCTTGACGAAAAAGGCATCATGTTTTCTTTTTTTCTTTTTCTTCTTTTTTTTTTTTTGGTTTGGAGGAATGTCATATCCTGTTTCTCAACTCTCACAGAGTTGTTCATTTTCTTTGCCTAAAACTTTCTGATGCTATCCCCTTGTAGCAAGAAACCTACTTACCTTCCCATTCTTCTTACCTGTATGTCAACCATGTGCCCCGGAGCCACTTAGAACTTGCTCTCCTCCTGGATTCTGCACAATTCTATGCCATTCTTTCTGCTTGACATACCCTATATGCTCTGCATGGTGACGCCTCTGTCCTTAAGGACCCTTTAGACTTAAAGAAACTTTCTCTGAGGGCTTCTACAGCACAGAAGGTGTTGTGCAATGGTAGAGAAATAAATGATTTATGAAATTGGCAAATGCCTTCAGAATGAATTAGAGACCAATCTACCCATCAGGAGACCTCTTCCCATCCTGAAACTTTAGAGCTACTTGTTTAAAATTCAAACACCTACTTCCCTATGTGGCTGTAATTGGCTTTGGGCTAGCCATTGCCAAATGAACATATGTGGACAGTGGATGCCAAATAATGCAATTTTAATGAAATATACATGTGGCTTTTTGTGTTGGCAGGTGAGTATACCACCATCCCACCCTATAGACTTACTTCGAAAAATGCAGCATAAGGGAAAAAACAGATCTCATCTGCCAGGCAAAATAGCTATAAAATAGAAAAATCAGTTTTTTAATGAATCCATTGAGAGTAGGTTGAGTTATTTTTTAATGTAAGGGCAAATAAACTCTTGAACAGAGTAGCACAGCCATCTAGTATTCTTTCAATTTATAGCAAAGCTAAATCCAAATCTTGGTTTTAGCTAAATTAGAGTGTTCCCAGAAGATGGAGTGATTAGACAATACAAAGAGCCTTGTGCTGGACTTCTTCCTCTGAAAGCTGGCTCACAAGCGAAGGGGAGTAGAATTCCATTCTCAAGACGAGTAAACATTTCTCCCTGGATTCTTGAGACTCACTGGACAACTTGGTCAGACTTTTATGTCTCCTTTAACATGTGTGTACAAAGGGTTGCTGTTCCATATTCTAATCTCCAGGATTTCAGAATAAGGGCTAATGTCTGTTCTTCTTTTCAGGCAAACTTTTCCTGATTAAATTTTAGAAATTTCTTCACCTTGTTGAACATACTGTTTTTTCCTTATCTACTAAGAGGATTATTAGAAATTTAGCTGAATTGTAGAATTTTAATACTTGTAAAGAAATGTATCTATATTTAAAAACTAATTATAATTCACATAGGTAAAGGCAATAAATGCCAGAAGTATTTATAGACTGTTTTTATGAAGATTCATTTTTCTGCTTGAAACCATTAGATTTCCATAGCATAATTCTGAAAGCCATATTTCTCCTATAGGAACTGAGTGGTCTAAGCAAGTCTTCTAATAAGCTTGTGTCAGGAAGGGAATGACTTTTGTCCTATCTACCTTACAGGCTCATAGGGACAAGCTTACATTATTGCTAAAAAATACAGGTTGTTTGGGTAAATACATATTTCACTGGGTAAAGGCATATTAAGAAGTCTTTCCACAGTATTGGAGTCAAGAGACTACTTTGTATACTTGCCTTACCTCCATGGACCTATGTGTGCTAAGCAAAACCACCCTTTCAACTTCATTTTATTCATGTGAAGACATAATTCTTTTCTCGGAGTTATCAAATGGTTTAAATGAAACCAAACAACCTAACCTCTAGTACAGATAATTTTTTTTAAATCCAAGTTGAAAATGGATAATAAAATGCAACTCTCACACACATTTATTATAATCCACTAATGATAATACAGAAACTTTATTTAGACTGTATATGACACAAATTTCCCGAAGTATCACACAATGTTATTCTGCATATTTTAAGCCCAAGGAATTAGAAAATCTAAATGCCAGAAGAGTTCTCTCTGGCCATTTCTTTTGTCCCCCCAAACCCTCATATCACCTGTGCCTGAAAAGAAGAAATCTCACACAGAGAGTACAAAAAGTCCAAGAAGAATTTGAATCAACAGACCAAGCCCCTCTGGATTTATTTTCATTAGACCATCCCCCTTTGTTCTCCAACCGCACCTTATCTTGCACAACTGTCCATAAAAATAGTTTCCTGGGCCTCTGGGTCATCTTTTCAAAAGGCTCTCAAGACTCAGACAACTATGTTTCAATAAACGTGTTTTCTTTCCCCTTATTAATCTACTTTAGATTAATGGGCAATGGGTAAGGAAAAGATTTTTCCTTCCATCACCCCATCATTATTGCATGTCAGAAGTCAATCTAAGCAAAAATTACATATTATCTCCTTAACTCCTACAACAATCCTTCAGAAAGTTATTCTTGTTACATTGTTCATTTGTATCCAGTTGTTTAATGTGACTGTCTTTGCCAGAACAGTACTGTCCATATCAGAAGTACTTGAACACAGGAAGAAACAATGTGAACTTTCAGATGTTCTATTTTAAATTATAAGCCCATTTATAAAATCCAACATTAAGAGATATATTTCTCTCTTCTAAGATATAACCTGTACCTGAAAAACAAAATAAGGAAAATCCATGTTTTCATATCCTCAAAAACACCCTCAAAAGTTGAATCATTCCCCCAATATGTATGCTTTGGATTGGAACAGAATTTCTAAATAACAAAATGTCCTGAGATCTGAAATATCTACTTCATTCTCATTAGAAGATGAGTAATTATTCATATTTGGCACAGATTTTTCTACTATTCTTTGGCTGGCTCCCGAAAAAAGTGGTGCTAACAAGGATATTTGCTTTTGATCTTGGCTCAGTGAAAAGTCAGCCTGCCACACATACTGTCCCACTAATGAGGCAGGGTTTGTGGCCCAAGGAGGAACAAGATGCCATAAAAATGCAAGAGATCCCATGATCCTGCACCTCCAATTTGGGTCCATGTCCAAGTTAACAAAGAATTGAAACTATGGATGTAGAGAAGGGTAAATTATGAATTATGTTTATTTGGGGGAGAGTTAGGATGGAGAGGGAAGTCTAGCATGGAAGCTAAAGCCAAAAGTAGTTCTCCCCATTCTCAGCATGGCTGGGGAGGGGAGACAGTTGTGTGTGTGTGTGTTTGGACTCACACAAATGCGGACAGCAAAGCAGGAGAGCACAAGCCATACCTTCTCCTTCACACAGTGGGTCCAATGGGACTAAGAGAGAATAAGAGGCTCAGAACTCAAAGAGAAATCACTCATGTAGCAATGCAGGAAAACAGCTGAAAGGGAGGAAGAACAAAAGCCTCTTGCTTCTCAATCATTCTGGAAACAATAAGAGGAAAACGAGAGAGAGAGAGAGAGAGAGAGAGAGAGAGAGAGAGAGAGAGAGAGAGAGAGAGAGAGAGAATTACACATGTGTGCCTAGAAATATTGAGAGGAAAAAGAGATTTACACACACATGCCAGGCCCATTTATAGCTCAAACATCCAATTAGATTGAGCCTCATCATCAGACTTGGGGACGTAAGGTTGATTGGTGGATCCAGAGACTGACTGGAAAGGAGCCAGCCCTAAGGTGGGCTAATCCCAGGAAACCTTGACGAAGAGGCAGGAAGTTGTCACTGGAGTTGTTGCTTGCAGCTATCTTGAAAGAGACATGGGTTCTAGTCCTTCCAGAGAAGGCAAGGTGACCTCTCCTTGGAGCTCTGTCTCTGTGCGACAACTTGCTCATATTCTCTCTCCCTAGCATCTCATGAACTGGAATGTTCAGGAAGGTTGGTGAGAGAATCTCTTTGAAGTTCTATTGCTCAATGGAAGGGAGGAAAGGATGGATAGCATGGGTTTCATCTCATTGCGTGATCAGGTCAGTTGTAGAAATCAGAGCCTAATTCATTCTCCTTGATTTGCTACAAGCTGAATAAACCTTGCCTCATAAGTATTTTCTACACATAGAGTTTACTTAACACTCTGGTAGACACAGTGTTTTCTGTCACTTCGGATTCTACTTTAATCAGAGGTTTTATTATGAGAAAGTTGCTGCTCTTAACATTGTTCTCCAGGGCATTTTCCCTGGTTCCCAAATCATCCCTTTCTTTCAATGCAGGAAGGAGGAGGGAGTCAGGTGCAACCAAGAAAATAAAGCAACCTGGGACCTCTGAAGTGTGGGACAACTGTGTAAATGTATAATTTAATAGTTGAGCAGTATTTTTAAAACCTCTTCGTCTCTTGGTCATGACTGGTGAGAGTGCAAACTGGTGTGGGCACTGTGGTATCGAGGGTGGAAGCCTCTCAAACATAAAACTCAAAACAGAACTCCCACAGGACCCAGTTATAACCCTCCTGGAAATTCAGCACAAGAACTCTACCTGCCAGAGAGATTCTTTCACACCCATGCTGATTGCTACTGTCTTTGCAAAGGCAAAGAAATGAAACCGCCTAGATCTTCATCCACGAGGAAATAGATGATAAAAATATGGTGTGTGTGTGTGTGTGTGTGTGTGTGTGTGTGTGTGTGTGTGTGTAAAACCTGTGACTTCTGAAGTATTAGACAAATTTGTAAAATGTATAAAACAGTGGAATTTAATAATTGTAAAATAATTTTAAAACCTCAATGTCTCCTGTTCACTGTTGGAATGATGGAAAGAATAATGAAGTTTAGAGACAACCGAATGAAACTTGTCAGGTAGCCCAAGCTATGAAAGTCAAAATATAGCACCTCCTTTCTCATACGCTTATCTTAACTTTGGATGGATGGATGTGTGTGTGCACGATGTATATGAAAGTAGGTGTGAATGCAGGCTGTTAAGCTAGACAGAGCTCCATTAATGAGGGGGAAGAAGTTGCAAGAAGGGATGATATGAACAGAAGTGATAGGAAAGTGGAAAGGGAATGGCAGAAAGGTACAAGCCGTGGGGGTAGAGCAGACAGGGAGAGATGCTAGGATCCACCCGAACAAAATATGTATGAAAATGCCATAAGCACACTTGTGACTTGGCGTGCTAATCAAAAATTAAATGAAACATTTTTTGAAAACTTCAAAGATTGTTTCTTAATCTTTTTTTAAACCTGAAGTCAATGCAACCTCATGTTGAATGTTTTCAATGATTTTAAAATAACAGTCTGTCCCTTTGTTGAAACATCTTAATGCATTTAAGATGAGCACTATCTTAAAATCAACCCCAAGCCTTTCAAAAGTATACCACATAGTTCTTACTTGATGGCCCTTCAAATATGAAAACCTACTTTTTGTGCTTTATTACTTTTTCACTTCAAGGGAAAAATCGCCTGACAGATGATATTAAAATGTCCTGATAGTCTTTGTCAGATTCTTCTGAAATGCTCAGATTAACAGTCCTTTTTATATTTGTCAAATTTGTTTAAACAAGATTATGATATATGACACTCTGGGTAGTTTTCCTTTACTATGACAAATAAGATCATTTTATGGAATCTTTGGCAATTTTAACTCTGATATGCCTGTTTACACATTCAAGTATACATGTATCATCTTTAAAACGAATGGGTTATGGAAATTAAGTGTTTGATGTTACAGTCTGAACAATATCCCACATTTTTCATATTGTTTGAGAAGATGTATCCACCCCTTCTTCCTCAATCTAGTATTCTAAATTCTATCATGGTAAGATCTTCTCGACCCCTTCACCCTAGAGTACCTGTAGAGATTCTTTATGAAGCACTTAGTCAACATTAGGAAGATAGCTACAAAGACTTCAAGCACTTGCCAGGTAATCTTGGGTGACAAAACACTTTGGGTACAATAGAAAGCCAATGCTTTCTATTTGGAAATGGAGCTTAAACAGAGAAGAGCTCTCTCATGTTGACTAAAGTCTCCCTTTTGAAAAAGACACTTCTCAAGCAGATAACAAGATTTACACTCTCTATTCATAAGGTATTTAATGTTTGCATTCTCTTGATGACAAATGGGGTGCCATTAACCCAAGGAGACTCCCCTGATGACAGAGGTGGATCCCCAGTGAAAGGAAGCAAGTGAAGGGGAAGGGGCACAAGGCTTTGTAACCATAGTTACTTTAAGTCCGAGATTATAAATGTGTTGTTGTCATTATGAAAGATGCATTAGCATTCCTTTATGTCCACACTTGGAAACCTTGTTATCCTGGCTACTCTGTTTACTCACTTATCTCTTAAGACATGGCTAGGTTTAATTAACACTTAAACATTAACCTTGAAGATATATCCTGGGGGATGGAGAGAGAGTAGAGGGGAATGTTGATCTTTTTGAAAACCCAATAATCTTACTGAAATGTTCAATTTTTGAGAGGAAATAGACTTTATATTATGATGTTCTGTAAGAATTTCCACCCAAGAATTCAGAAAATTCTAAAAAGGACCTATGTCCTGATGCATGCACCTGTCAAATGGGAGGTGAAATCAAGGCACTATAAAAAATAATTCATGGAACCAAAATTTGCAATATAGTCTACAGCTAAGCATTTGTTCAGGCATAGCAGATATTGTCTTGTGAATGATTAAAGAGCCATCTACATTAAAACACTATAATGATTTGGACATTCATCACCAAGATGTGGGCTATATACTTGTATCTAGTCTGTCACCATGTTTTAGAAAACTAGTGCCCCAAACAGATTTTCCTGACAACCATGGGGTTTTATAACTTACCTTGAGAGGCTCACTTGTATAAATGACTACTTCTATTATGGGTACAGTGTTCCCATCTCCATGAGATTTTCTGGACAGGGGATGTCATATGAGTCCTTCTTTGTTATATGTAATAAATTTCCAAGACAACAAAATTTTAAATGGTTTTTCCCAAATCATACCATCTCTAGTGTTAGCCTGCTTAAGATCTTTTCTAAAGTTCCCTTCTGCCTTGTAAAATAAGGGTACTTATGACTCTTCTAAGTAGGACTCCTTTCACAGTGAGTAAAACACTATCATGAATATATGAATGAAGATCCATGGTAATTACACTCTGGAAATATGATTTCATGGAAGATACCCTTTCCCTTTGTTTTAGCATTCATGAATGATTTGATGGCAAACGCACATTTAAAATCTGGATGAAAATTCTGACAAAAGACTGTTGTTCACATTTGGAAATATATTTATATTTATAACAAAAGCATAATATTAAATAAATATTGTAAGACAAACATAAAAATTGCTTTTCTTGAAGTGGATAAAGTTAAATTAAATCCAGATTACTTTTAAAGCCAGAGAGTCAGAAAGAAAGCCAAACTTGTAGTCTGGGACAACAACTTCTAGCACAACTGTTCCTGTTTGAGATTTAGTCTCCACTCAGGTTAGAAACACAGCACTAAAGAAACAGCTAAAAAAAAGCACTAATATCAAGTAACCTTTAGCTTTTACAAGTGTCACCATTAGATGACCCCAAATATTGGATGTCTTCAGAAATGTCCAATAGCTTGCAGATTGGATATTTTGTAAAAAATAAATAAATAAAAATTGACATCTGCTGGAGGTTGGAATTCAATCTGGCATCCATGGGTAGGTTGTGGGATTGATGAGATCTGGTCTTTATTTCAAATATGCCACCTTGTTGCACATCCTCTTTGATGGAGAAACACTGTTCCCTCCAGCTGTCCCAAAGGTATTAATTCCTTTCTATGAAGAGCAAATTATAGTCTAACAGTATTGGATTACTAATTACAACAAGTAAAAGTGTACAGTATTAACCATAGAGATATCTGTGAGTAGGATACTTGGAAGTTCTCTGTAATATCTTTGAATATTTTATTTAAACCTACAACCTTTTAAAATAAAAATTTATTTTCTAAATAATGGCTCTTCATTTCCCAACAATCTTACTATATATAAATCATTTTCCTTTGAATACATTCATGAAGACATCTTATCTAATGTACATTTTATAATCATAAAGACTATATTAGCTTCTTTCTCATTGCTGTCAACAACCTGAACAGAAATAACTCAAGGACAAAGGGGATATAATTTGGCTTACAGTTACAAGTGGATACATTCCATTATGGCGGGGAAGGCATGATTTGAGACAGCATTTAGCAGCTAAATACTTTTAAACCTAGTAGGAGACAAAAAGCAATAGGAAGTTGGGCTGGGCTACAAAGCATCAAGTCCCACCTTTACTCATTCACCTTCTCCAGCAAGGTTCTACCTCCTAAAGTTTCCACAATCTTCCCAAACAGCACCACCTGCCCATCAGCTGGGAATCAACTATCCTAACACGTGAACCTACCGGGAACATTTCCCATTCAATCTTCTTCATTTAAAACCACACTTAATAGTCAAAATGCCAAATGTGTTCACAAGGCACAGAAAAAAAATTACAAAATACAATTGAAGTAAATAAAATCAGCCTCATTGAAAGCTTCAGAGATATTTATGATACCGTTTCACCAACAGCACAGTCTCTACAGAACATTGAGGACTCTTCAACCTACCATTTATAAGTCCATTTGCATGGACATTTATCCTAGCCTATATACAATGAGATAATTACAATAAATAAAATAAATATCCTAGACAGTATGGTTCATGTGACAAGTGTTAAGGAGAAAAATGAAATATGAGCTATCAAGATGGAATGAGGTTGAGTTATGAAGGTTCATGTCTGAGGGGTAACTCTAGGCTACAGCACTAATAGGAATGAGAAATGGGGATAGATGACAAATGTTAGGGAGAAACCAGTGGTCTTCCAGGACAAAGACAACAGCTCCCTTGAAATTATGGAATGAGTGTGACTGGGATGCATGTAACCAGGAAAATGGGATAAATAATTAGAGAAGAATCTAGACAGGTATTATTAAACTAGGTGCTCTTACTTTGTATGATGTGGAAATTTATTAAACATTTATTCCAAGAAACAAAAGCATTAATATAATTATTTTTCTGCCTAGAGGACCAATTATGGAGATGTTCTGCAGTAGCAGAAAGACTGGTTAGCAGTTATGGCAATAATCCATGATATCAGCAAAACAAATGTTAGTAAGGGCCTGGGAGGAAGGAAACCCTTTTGAACTATTGGTACCAATGTAAACAGATGTGACCACTATAGGAAATACTGCAGAAGTATCTCAGAAATCTGCAAATTGAACTACCATTGCCCAGCTATACCAGTTCTGGGCATATACCCAAAGGACTCCATACCTGAGGCAGAGATACTTGTACATCTGTGATGATTGCTCCTTTAGGAAACAGAACCAGCCCAGATATCCTTGAACTGATGTATGGATAATGAAAATGTGGTACACATATACAATGGAATTTTATTCAGCCATAAAGAAAAGATGAAATTTATAGGAAAATGTATAAAACCAAAAATAAATAAATAAATACTAAGTGAGCTAACTCAGACCCATAAAGGCAAAAATTGCATATTCTTTCTCCGATGCTGTTAATGTTTGTATGCATGTAAATAAGGGCCCACAGGGTGAGCAAATGACATGAACCTGGATGAGAGACCCAGGGAACTAAAGACTTCTCGAAAGGTGGGGGAAGGCTAAAGGAAACCCATGGTGTGAAAGCAGAAGGGCTGTGGTCAGGGAGGGCACAACGAGGAAGAAGAGAAAGGGGAGGGCACAAAAATACATTTGTTTTCAAAAAAGAATAAGGAAACTCAATTATTTGTATACTAATAAAATATTATTTTCTCTAAGAAGTGGTATTTTAGACCACAATAATAGCAATTTTCTGATATGCTAGATGTGGAGTATGGAGCAAGCTAAAAGAAAGATTGCAAATCTTTTGGAAAAAATTGAATTTCTAGTTAACTGAGATGGAAATTACCACACAAAGCAGCTTGATTTTCACTGGAGAGAGAAAGTTATGAGGAGGCCACTTTTAGTCATATTAGGTTTAAAATGTCTCTTAGTTTTTCAATTTGATATATTAAGTATAGTCTTGAGGAACCGAGTACAGGGTTCAAAGGAAAAGCCTAAGCCAATGAGATAGTTTTAGGTCTTTCTCAGATAAATTTGACATTTCAAGCCCTGACACTAGAATAATGGCCTAGAGAAGGTATATGTGGAAAAGAGTTGTGGTCCAAGGACTGAATCAAGATGATGCAGAATCTTCAAATTTCTATTCTATCTCTGAT